>OZ025270.1:5000-295000 GCA_964019165.1 Mastigias papua
CAATGTAAAATGAAAGGCAACGACATTCGTTGCATAATGGCACGTAATACAACAGGTAACGTTTTTGCAGCAAAGTAAGCCCATTGCTTTTGTATTGCAGCCACAGCTGAAGAACTCACCAACATTTTACTTGAGATTCTACGTTTATGACAAAGTGCATTTGCATTCATATTGCAGCCGAAAATGCTGCAAAGCACACAACCGAACTCGATTACAGATTCACACGTAAAATGTTGCTATAGCCTTGGTATTTCATTGCAAAGTGACAAACAGCTAACATTTACAAGGTGTAATTACTACTACAACTTATACCTCCAATAGATAAATCAGTAAATAGATAATAGAGTAGATAAATTAGTAGATAAATAAATAACTAATAAATACTTAACACCATTTGCTTGTTTCCTTCAAACAAATTGTGCTCCATCTTCAGTTCCATCTCCAGTTCCATCCCCAATAGAACATATCCTCTTCCAGTTTGATCATGATCTAACATCACTCGATACCATTTGACAACACTGAAAACATACACTTAGAACACTCAACTATGCTTACCTCTAGATATTCAGCTTATCCACTGCTCCGTCAAGTACCATTTTCTTGTCCTACACATTCTTATAGCAACTCAATGCGAAATATGGCATGACACTCGAGTTCAATGCCACGACAATGCACTGCTCACCTACTTTCTGATTTACCGCCTCTGAGCAATTGGTCTCATATTCATATCATTCATTGCATTATGCACTGTCACCATCTATTACCGTGCCCGATTCTCTCTCATTCCATATCTCTCTCCTCACAATCATTCCACTCTCTCTCACAAAATGACAAACACAAAACAAGCACAACAGCTCAAAACCATCTTACAGAACACACACCACGTTTATCAACTAACTACTGTTATCTACTACTACTACATACAGTAACTATAGACAGCTATGAACTAATTACAACTACAGCTTATACCTCCAATAGATAAATCAGTAAATGGATAATAGAGTAGATAAATTAGTAGATAAATAAATAACTAATAAATACCTAACACCACTTGCTTGTTTCCTTCAACCAAATTGTGCTCCATCTTCAGTTCCATCTCCAGTTTCATCCCCAATAGAACATATCCTCTTCCAGTTTGATCATGATCTAAAAAAACTCGATACCATTTGACAACACTGAAAACATACACTTAGAACACTCAACTACGCTTACCTCTAGATATTCAGCTTATCCACTGCTCCGTCAAGTACCATTTTCTTGTCCTACACATTCTTATAGCAACTCAATGCGAAATATGGCATGACACTCGAGTTCAATGCCACGACAATGCACTGCTCACCTACTTTGTGATTTACCGCCTCTGAGCAATTGGTCTCATATTCATATCATTCATTGCATTACGCACCATCAACATCTATTACCATGGCCGATTCTCTCTCATTCCATATCTCTCTTCTCACAATCATTCCACTCTCGCTCTCACACAATCACAAACACAAAACAAGCACAACAGCTCAAAAACATCTTACAGAACACACACCACGTTTATCAACTAACTACTGTTATCTACTACTACTACATACAGTAACTATAGACAGCTATGAACTAATTACAACTACAGCTTATACCTCCAATAGATAAATCTGTAAATGGATAATAGAGTAGATAAATTAGTAGATAAGTAAATAACTAATAAGTACCTGACACCACTTGCTTGTTTCCTTCAAACAAATTGTGCTCCATCTTTAGTTCCATCTCCAGTTTCATCCCCAATAGAACATATCCTGTTCCAGTTTGATCATGATCTAATATAACTCGATACCATTTGACAACACTGAAAACATACACTTAGAGCACTCAAATACGCTTACCTCTAGAAATTCAGCTTATCCACTGCTCCGTCAAGTAACGTTTTCTTGTCCTACACATTCTTATAGAAACTCAATGCAAAATATGGCATGACACTCGAGTTCAATGCCACGACAATGCACTGCTCATCTACTTTCTGATTTACCGCCTCTGAGCAATTGGTCTCATATTCATATCATTCATTGCATTACGCACCATCAACATCTATTACCATGGCCGATTCTCTCTCATTCCATATCTCTCTCCTCACAATCATTCCACTCTCGCTCTCACACAATCACAAACACAAAACACGCACAACAGCTCAAAAACATCTTACAGAGCACACACCACGTTTATCAACTAACTACTGTTATCTACTACTACTACATACAGTAACTATAGACAGCTATGAACTAATTACAACTACAGCTTATACCTCCAATAGATAAATCAGTAAATGCATAATAGAGTAGATAAATTAGTAGATAAATAAATAACTAATAAATACCTGACACCACTTGCTTGTTTCCTTCAAACAAATTGTGCTCCATCTTCAGTTCCATCTCTAGTTCCATCCCCAATAGAACATATCCTCCTTCAGTTTGATCATGATCTAAAATAACTCGATACCATTTGACAACACTGAAAACATACACTTAGAACACTCAAATATGCTTACCTCTAGAAATTCAGCTTATCCACTGCTCCGTCAAGTAACGTTTTCTTGTCCTACATATTCTTATAGCAACTCAACGCGAAATATGGCATGACACTCGAGTTCAATGCCACGATAACGCACTGCTCATCTACTTTGTGATTTACGGGCTCTGAGCAATTGGTCTCATATTCATATCATTCATTGCATTACGCACCATCAACATCTATTACCATGGCCGATTCTCTCTCATTCCATATCTCTCTCCTCACAATCATTCCACTCTCGCTCTCACACAATCACAAACACAAAACAAGCACAACAACTCAAAAACATCTTACAGAGCACACACCACGTTTATCAACTAACTACTGTTATCTACTACTACTACATACAGTAACTATAGACAGCTATGAACTAATTACAACTACAGCTTATACCTCCAATAGATAAATCAGTAAATGCATAATAGAGTAGATAAATTAGTAGATAAATAAATAACTAATAAATACCTGACACCACTTGCTTGTTTCCTTCAAACAAATTGTGCTCCATCTTCAGTTCCATCTCTAGTTCCATCCCCAATAGAACATATCCTCCTTCAGTTTGATCATGATCTAAAATAACTCGATACCATTTGACAACACTGAAAACATACACTTAGAACACTCAAATATGCTTACCTCTAGAAATTCAGCTTATCCACTGCTCCGTCAAGTAACGTTTTCTTGTCCTACATATTCTTATAGCAACTCAACGCGAAATATGGCATGACACTCGAGTTCAATGCCACGATAACGCACTGCTCATCTACTTTGTGATTTACGGGCTCTGAGCAATTGGTCTCATATTCATATCATTCATTGCATTACGCACCATCAACATCTATTACCATGGCCGATTCTCTCTCATTCCATATCTCTCTCCTCACAATCATTCCACTCTCGCTCTCACACAATCACAAACACAAAACAAGCACAACAACTCAAAAACATCTTACAGAGCACACACCACGTTTATCAACTAACTACTGTTATCTACTACTACTACATACAGTAACTATAGACAGCTATGAACTAATTACAACTACAGCTTATACCTCCAATAGATAAATCAGTAAATGGATAATAGAGTAGATAACTTAGTAGATAAATAAATAACTAATAAATACCTAACACCACTTGCTTGTTTCCTTCAAACAAATTGTGCTCCATCTTCAGTTCCATCTCCAGTTCCATCCCCAATAGAACATATCCTGTTCCAGTTTGATCATGATCTAAAATAACTCGATGCCATTTGACAACACTGAAAACATACACTTAGAACACTCAAATACGCTTACCTCTAGAAATTCAGCTTATCCACTGCTCCGTCAAGTAACATTTTCTTGTCTTACACATTCTTATAACAATTGAATGCAAAATATGGCATGAACCTCGAGTTCAATGCCACGAGAACGCACTGCTCATCTACTTTGTGATTTACGGGCTCTGAGCAATTGGTCTCATATTCATATCATTCATTGCATTACGCACCATCAACATCTATTACCATGGCCGATTCTCTCTCATTCCATATCTCTCTCCTCACAATCATTCCACTCTCGCTCTCACACAATCACAAACACAAAACACGCACAACAGCTCAAAAACATCTTACAGAGCACACACCACGTTTATCAACTAACTACTGTTATCTACTACTACTACATACAGTAACTATAGACAGCTATGAACTAATTACAACTACAGCTTATACCTCCAATAGATAAATCAGTAAATGGATAATAGAGTAGATAAATTAGTAGATAAATAAATAACTAATAAATACTTAACATCACTTGCTTGTTTCCTTCAACCAAATTGTGCTCCATCTTCAGTTCCATCTCCAGTTCCATCCCCAATAGAACATATCCTGCTCCAGTTTGATCATGATCTAACATAACTCAAAACCATTTGACAACACTGAAAACATACACTTACAACATTCAAATACGCTTACTTCTAGACATTCTGCTTATCCACTGCTCCGTCAAGTAACATTTTCTTGTCCTACACAGTCTTATAGCAACTCAATGCCAAATATGGCATGACACTCGAGTTCAATGCCACGACAATGCACTGCTCATCTACTTTGTGATTTACCGCCTCTGAGCAATTGGTCTTATATTCATATCATTCATTGCATTACGCACCATCAACATCTATTACCATGGCCGATTCTCTCTCATTCCATATCTCTCTCCTCACAATCATTCCACTCTCGCTCTCACACAATCACAAACACAAAACACGCACAACAGCTCAAAAACATCTTACAGAGCACACACCACGTTTATCAACTAACTACTGTTATCTACTACTACTACATACAGTAACTATAGACAGCTATGAACTAATTACAACTACAGCTTATACCTCCAATAGATAAATCAGTAAATGCATAATAAAGTAGATAAATTAGTAGATAAATAAATAACTAATAAATACCTGACACCACTTGCTTGTTTCCTTCAAACAAATTGTGCTCCATCTTCAGTTCCATCTCTAGTTCCATCCCCAATAGAACATATCCTCCTTCAGTTTGATCATGATCTAAAATAACTCGATACCATTTGACAACACTGAAAACATACACTTAGAACACTCAAATATGCTTACCTCTAGAAATTCAGCTTATCCACTGCTCCGTCAAGTAACGTTTTCTTGTCCTACATATTCTTATAGCAACTCAACGGGAAATATGGCATGACACTCGAGTTCAATGCCACGACAATGCACTACTCATCTACTTTCTGATTTACCGCCTCTGAGCAATTGGTCTCATATTCATATCATTCATTGCATTACGCACCATCAACATCTATTACCATGGCCGATTCTCTCTCATTCCATATCTCTCTCCTCACAATCATTCCACTCTCGCTCTCACACAATCACAAACACAAAACACGCACAACAGCTCAAAAACATCTTACAGAGCACACACCACGTTTATCAACTAACTACTGTTATCTACTACTACTACATACAGTAACTATAGACAGCTATGAACTAATTACAACTACAGCTTATACCTCCAATAGATAAATCAGTAAATGCATAATAGAGTAGATAAATTAGTAGATAAATAAATTACTAATAAATACCTGACACCACTTGCTTGTTTCCTTCAAACAAATTGTGCTCCATCTTCAGTTCCATCTCTAGTTCCATCCCCAATAGAACATATCCTCCTTCAGTTTGATCATGATCTAAAATAACTCGATACCATTTGACAACACTGAAAACATACACTTAGAACACTCAAATATGCTTACCTCTAGAAATTCAGCTTATCCACTGCTCCGTCAAGTAACGTTTTCTTGTCCTACATATTCTTATAGCAACTCAACGCGAAATATGGCATGACACTCGAGTTCAATGCCACGATAACGCACTGCTCATCTACTTTGTGATTTACGGGCTCTGAGCAATTGGTCTCATATTCATATCATTCATTGCATTACGCACCATCAACATCTATTACCATGGCCGATTCTCTCTCATTCCATATCTCTCTCCTCACAATCATTCCACTCTCGCTCTCACACAATCACAAACACAAAACAAGCACAACAACTCAAAAACATCTTACAGAGCACACACCACGTTTATCAACTAACTACTGTTATCTACTACTACTACATACAGTAACTATAGACAGCTATGAACTAATTACAACTACAGCTTATACCTCCAATAGATAAATCAGTAAATGGATAATAGAGTAGATAAATTAGTAGATAAATAAATAACTAATAAATACTTAACATCACTTGCTTGTTTCCTTCAACCAAATTGTGCTCCATCTTCAGTTCCATCTCCAGTTCCATCCCCAATAGAACATATCCTGCTCCAGTTTGATCATGATCTAACATAACTCAAAACCATTTGACAACACTGAAAACATACACTTACAACATTCAAATACGCTTACTTCTAGACATTCTGCTTATCCACTGCTCCGTCAAGTAACATTTTCTTGTCCTACACAGTCTTATAGCAACTCAATGCCAAATATGGCATGACACTCGAGTTCAATGCCACGACAATGCACTGCTCATCTACTTTGTGATTTACCGCCTCTGAGCAATTGGTCTTATATTCATATCATTCATTGCATTACGCACCATCAACATCTATTACCATGGCCGATTCTCTCTCATTCCATATCTCTCTCCTCACAATCATTCCACTCTCGCTCTCACACAATCACAAACACAAAACACGCACAACAGCTCAAAAACATCTTACAGAGCACACACCACGTTTATCAACTAACTACTGTTATCTACTACTACTACATACAGTAACTATAGACAGCTATGAACTAATTACAACTACAGCTTATACCTCCAATAGATAAATCAGTAAATGCATAATAAAGTAGATAAATTAGTAGATAAATAAATAACTAATAAATACCTGACACCACTTGCTTGTTTCCTTCAAACAAATTGTGCTCCATCTTCAGTTCCATCTCTAGTTCCATCCCCAATAGAACATATCCTCCTTCAGTTTGATCATGATCTAAAATAACTCGATACCATTTGACAACACTGAAAACATACACTTAGAACACTCAAATATGCTTACCTCTAGAAATTCAGCTTATCCACTGCTCCGTCAAGTAACGTTTTCTTGTCCTACATATTCTTATAGCAACTCAACGGGAAATATGGCATGACACTCGAGTTCAATGCCACGACAATGCACTACTCATCTACTTTCTGATTTACCGCCTCTGAGCAATTGGTCTCATATTCATATCATTCATTGCATTACGCACCATCAACATCTATTACCATGGCCGATTCTCTCTCATTCCATATCTCTCTCCTCACAATCATTCCACTCTCGCTCTCACACAATCACAAACACAAAACACGCACAACAGCTCAAAAACATCTTACAGAGCACACACCACGTTTATCAACTAACTACTGTTATCTACTACTACTACATACAGTAACTATAGACAGCTATGAACTAATTACAACTACAGCTTATACCTCCAATAGATAAATCAGTAAATGCATAATAGAGTAGATAAATTAGTAGATAAATAAATTACTAATAAATACCTGACACCACTTGCTTGTTTCCTTCAAACAAATTGTGCTCCATCTTCAGTTCCATCTCTAGTTCCATCCCCAATAGAACATATCCTCCTTCAGTTTGATCATGATCTAAAATAACTCGATACCATTTGACAACACTGAAAACATACACTTAGAACACTCAAATATGCTTACCTCTAGAAATTCAGCTTATCCACTGCTCCGTCAAGTAACGTTTTCTTGTCCTACATATTCTTATAGCAACTCAACGCGAAATATGGCATGACACTCGAGTTCAATGCCACGATAACGCACTGCTCATCTACTTTGTGATTTACGGGCTCTGAGCAATTGGTCTCATATTCATATCATTCATTGCATTACGCACCATCAACATCTATTACCATGGCCGATTCTCTCTCATTCCATATCTCTCTCCTCACAATCATTCCACTCTCGCTCTCACACAATCACAAACACAAAACAAGCACAACAACTCAAAAACATCTTACAGAGCACACACCACGTTTATCAACTAACTACTGTTATCTACTACTACTACATACAGTAACTATAGACAGCTATGAACTAATTACAACTACAGCTTATACCTCCAATAGATAAATCAGTAAATGGATAATAGAGTAGATAACTTAGTAGATAAATAAATAACTAATAAATACCTAACACCACTTGCTTGTTTCCTTCAAACAAATTGTGCTCCATCTTCAGTTCCATCTCCAGTTCCATCCCCAATAGAACATATCCTGTTCCAGTTTGATCATGATCTAAAATAACTCGATGCCATTTGACAACACTGAAAACATACACTTAGAACACTCAAATACGCTTACCTCTAGAAATTCAGCTTATCCACTGCTCCGTCAAGTAACATTTTCTTGTCTTACACATTCTTATAACAATTGAATGCAAAATATGGCATGAACCTCGAGTTCAATGCCACGAGAACGCACTGCTCATCTACTTTGTGATTTACGGGCTCTGAGCAATTGGTCTCATATTCATATCATTCATTGCATTACGCACCATCAACATCTATTACCATGGCCGATTCTCTCTCATTCCATATCTCTCTCCTCACAATCATTCCACTCTCGCTCTCACACAATCACAAACACAAAACACGCACAACAGCTCAAAAACATCTTACAGAGCACACACCACGTTTATCAACTAACTACTGTTATCTACTACTACTACATACAGTAACTATAGACAGCTATGAACTAATTACAACTACAGCTTATACCTCCAATAGATAAATCAGTAAATGGATAATAGAGTAGATAAATTAGTAGATAAATAAATAACTAATAAATACTTAACATCACTTGCTTGTTTCCTTCAACCAAATTGTGCTCCATCTTCAGTTCCATCTCCAGTTCCATCCCCAATAGAACATATCCTGCTCCAGTTTGATCATGATCTAACATAACTCAAAACCATTTGACAACACTGAAAACATACACTTACAACATTCAAATACGCTTACTTCTAGACATTCTGCTTATCCACTGCTCCGTCAAGTAACATTTTCTTGTCCTACACAGTCTTATAGCAACTCAATGCCAAATATGGCATGACACTCGAGTTCAATGCCACGACGATGCACTGCTCATCTACTTTGTGATTTACCGCCTCTGAGCAATTGGTCTTATATTCATATCATTCATTGCATTACGCACCATCAACATCTATTACCATGGCCGATTCTCTCTCATTCCATATCTCTCTCCTCACAATCATTCCACTCTCGCTCTCACACAATCACAAACACAAAACACGCACAACAGCTCAAAAACATCTTACAGAGCACACACCACGTTTATCAACTAACTACTGTTATCTACTACTACTACATACAGTAACTATAGACAGCTATGAACTAATTACAACTACAGCTTATACCTCCAATAGATAAATCAGTAAATGTATAATAAAGTAGATAAATTAGTAGATAAATAAATTACTAATAAATACCTGACACCACTTGCTTGTTTCCTTCAAACAAATTGTGCTCCATCTTCAGTTCCATCTCTAGTTCCATCCCCAATAGAACATATCCTCCTTCAGTTTGATCATGATCTAAAATAACTCGATACCATTTGACAACACTGAAAACATACACTTAGAACACTCAAATATGCTTACCTCTAGAAATTCAGCTTATCCACTGCTCCGTCAAGTAACGTTTTCTTGTCCTACATATTCTTATAGCAACTCAACGCGAAATATGGCATGACACTCGAGTTCAATGCCACGATAACGCACTGCTCATCTACTTTGTGATTTACGGGCTCTGAGCAATTGGTCTCATATTCATATCATTCATTGCATTACGCACCATCAACATCTATTACCATGGCCGATTCTCTCTCATTCCATATCTCTCTCCTCACAATCATTCCACTCTCGCTCTCACACAATCACAAACACAACACAAGCACAACAACTCAAAAACATCTTACAGAGCACACACCACGTTTATCAACTAACTACTGTTATCTACTACTACTACATACAGTAACTATAGACAGCTATGAACTAATTACAACTACAGCTTATACCTCCAATAGATAAATCAGTAAATGGATAATAGAGTAGATAACTTAGTAGATAAATAAATAACTAATAAATACCTAACACCACTTGCTTGTTTCCTTCAAACAAATTGTGCTCCATCTTCAGTTCCATCTCCAGTTCCATCCCCAATAGAACATATCCTGTTCCAGTTTGATCATGATCTAAATTAACTCGATGCCATTTGACAACACTGAAAACATACACTTAGAACACTCAAATACGCTTACCTCTAGAAATTCACCTTATCCACTGCTCCGTCAAGTAACATTTTCTTGTCTTACACATTCTTATAACAATTGAATGCAAAATATGGCATGAACCTCGAGTTCAATGCCACGAGAACGCACTGCTCATCTACTTTGTGATTTACGGGCTCTGAGCAATTGGTCTCATATTCATATCATTCATTGCATTACGCACCATCAACATCTATTACCATGGCCGATTCTCTCTCATTCCATATCTCTCTCCTCACAATCATTCCACTCTCGCTCTCACACAATCACAAACACAAAACAAGCACAACAGCTCAAAAACATCTTACAGAGCACACACCACGTTTATCAACTAACTACTGTTATCTACTACTACTACATACAGTAGCTATAGACAGCTATGAACTAATTACAACTACAGCTTATACCTCCAATAGATAAATCAGTAAATGGATAATAGACTAGATAAATTAGTAGATAAATAAATAACTAATAAATACTTAACATCACTTGCTTGTTTCCTTCAACCAAATTGTGCTCCATCTTCAGTTCCATCTCCAGTTCCATCCCCAATAGAACATATCCTGCTCCAGTTTGATCATGATCTAACATAACTCAAAACCATTTGACAACACTGAAAACATACACTTACAACATTCAAATACGCTTACTTCTAGACATTCTGCTTATCCACTGCTCCGTCAAGTAACATTTTCTTGTCCTACACAGTCTTATAGCAACTCAATGCCAAATATGGCATGACACTCGAGTTCAATGCCACGACAATGCACTGCTCATCTACTTTGTGATTTACCGCCTCTGAGCAATTGGTCTCATATTCATATCATTCATTGCATTACGCACCATCAACATCTATTACCATGGCCGATTCTCTCTCATTCCATATCTCTCTTCTCACAATCATTCCACTCTCGCTCTCACACAATCACAAACACAAAACAAGCACAACAGCTCAAAAACATCTTACAGAACACACACCACGTTTATCAACTAACTACTGTTATCTACTACTACTACATACAGTAACTATAGACAGCTATGATCTAATTACAACTACAGCTTATACCTCCAATAGATAAATCAGTACATGGATAATAGAGTAGATAACTTAGTAGATAAATACATAACTAATAAATACTTAACACCACTCGCTTGTTTCCTTCAAACAAATTGTGCTCCATCCTCAGTTCCATCTCCAGTTCCATCCCCAATAGAACATATCCTGCTCCAGTTTGATCATTATCTAACATAACTCAAAACCATTTGACAACACTGAAAACATACACTTACAACATTCAAATATGCTTACTTCTAGACATTCTGCTTATCCACTGCTCCGTCAAGTAACATTTCCTTGTTTTACACATTCTTATAACAACTCAATGCAAAATATGGCATGAACCTCGAGTTCAATGCCACGAGAACGCACTGCTCATCTACTTTGTGATTTACGGGCTCTGAGCAATTGGTCTCATATTCATATCATTCATTGCATTACGCACCATCAACATCTATTACCATGGCCGATTCTCTCTCATTCCATATCTCTCTTCTCACAATCATTCCACTCTCGCTCTCACACAATCACAAACACAAAACAAGCACAACAGCTCAAAAACATCTTACAGAACACACACCACGTTTATCAACTAACTACTGTTATCTACTACTACTATATACAGTAGCTATAGACAGCTATGAACTAATTACAACTACAGCTTATACCTCCAATAGATAAATCAGTAAATGGATAATAGAGTAGATAACTTAGTAGATAAATAAATAACTAATAAATACCTAACACCACTTGCTTGTTTCCTTCAAACAAATTGTGCTCCATCCTCAGTTCCATCTCCAGTTTCATCCCCAATAGAACATATCCTGTTCCAGTTTGATCATGATCTAAAATAACTCGATGCCATTTGACAACACTGAAAACATACACTTAGAACACTCAAATACGCTTACCTCTAGAAATTCAGCTTATCCACTGCTCCGTCAAGTAACATTTTCTTGTCTTACACATTCTTATAACAATTGAATGCAAAATATGGCATGAACCTCGAGTTCAATGCCACGAGAACGCACTGCTCATCTACTTTGTGATTTACGGGCTCTGAGCAATTGGTCTCATATTCATATCATTCATTGCATTACGCACCATCAACATCTATTACCATGGCCGATTCTCTCTCATTCCATATCTCTCTTCTCACAATCATTCCACTCTCGCTCTCGCACAATCACAAACACAAAACAAGCACAACAGCTCAAAAACATCTTACAGAACACACACCACGTTTATCAACTAACTACTGTTATCTACTACTACTATATACAGTAGCTATAGACAGCTATGAACTAATTACAACTACAGCTTATACCTCCAATAGATAAATCAGTAAATGGATAATAGAGTAGATAACTTAGTAGATAAATAAATAACTAATAAATACCTAACACCACTTGCTTGTTTCCTTCAAACAAATTGTGCTCCATCTTCAGTTCCATCTCCAGTTCCATCCCCAATAGAACATATCCTGTTCCAGTTTGATCATGATCTAAAATAACTCGATGCCATTTGACAACACTGAAAACATACACTTAGAACACTCAAATACGCTTACCTCTAGAAATTCAGCTTATCCACTGCTCCGTCAAGTAACATTTTCTTGTCTTACACATTCTTATAACAATTGAATGCAAAATATGGCATGAACCTCGAGTTCAATGCCACGAGAACGCACTGCTCATCTACTTTGTGATTTACGGGCTCTGAGCAATTGGTCTCATATTCATATCATTCATTGCATTACGCACCATCAACATCTATTACCATGGCCGATTCTCTCTCATTCCATATCTCTCTTCTCACAATCATTCCACTCTCGCTCTCGCACAATCACAAACACAAAACAAGCACAACAGCTCAAAAACATCTTACAGAACACACACCACGTTTATCAACTAACTACTGTTATCTACTACTACTACATACAGTAACTATAGACAGCTATGAACTAATTACAACTACAGCTTATACCTCCAATAGATAAATCAATAAATGGATAATAGAGTAGATAAATTAGTAGATAAGTAAAAAACTAATAAATACCTGACACCACTTGCTTGTTTCCTTCAAACAAATTGTGCTCCATCTTTAGTTCCATCTCCAGTTTCATCCCCAATAGAATATATCCTGTTCCAGTTTGATCATGATCTAAAATAACTCGATGCCATTTGATACCACTGACAACATACACTTAGAACACTCAAATACGCTTACCTCTAGAAACTCAGCTTGTCCACTGCTCCGTCAAGTAACATTTTCTTGTCCTACACAGTCTTATAGCAGCTCAATGCGAAATATGGCATGACACTCGAGTTCAATGCCACGATAACGCACTGCTCATCTACTTTGTGATTTACGGGCTCTGAGCAATTGGTCTCATATTCATATCATTCATTGCATAACGCACCGTCAACATCTATTACCGTGGCAGATTCTCTCTCATTCCATATCTCTCTCCTCACAATCATTCCACTCTCGCTCTCACACAATCACAAACACAAAACAAGCACAACAGCTCAAAAACATACTACAGAACACGTCACATTTATCTAACAATTATCTTTTGTTTATAAGTAAACAAGGAAAACCCAATCAATATATAGAAACATAAATAGATAAATGAAACAAATGCAAACGAAGCAGCACTTAGTCTTCTCCTTCAAATATCTTGTCTTGCTTCTCTGGTTAAAGTCCTGTGCAGAATGGAGCAGCACCAATAGCCAGTAGAACTAATCAATGATGATTATGAATTTCGGCTTTCATGCATTTGCAGCTCTGTCTTGTCAGTAGCGTTAAGGTCCTTTAGCTTTACTGCATCAACGACCTCATGCACTGCACCATGGGGTACGTAACCCAGTATGGAAGGCTGTTTGGGTGCTACACCTTGCCCAAGGGTGACCCAGCACAGCAGCACTTAAGAGGTAGTGACATTCTCCTCAATGCCCCAGTACTCGTCAACTAGGGCTGTGCTGCCGGATGTAGTTTAATGTCATACCCAGGACTAGATCAACTGATACAACTTGAAAATCACCAAACCTAATTTATTTAAGGTTAACATTAACAACATATGGAAATTTTCGCAAAGCAGCAAGTCTACTAACGTGCTAGTTGTATCCCAAACTGACTCAAGCTAAACATTACTGATGTTTATTTCAGATTGGAAAATTGCCACAAAGTAAGAAATTTGTCCAGAAAAGTTCAGGCAATGCCTTGCTATTGTACCCAAAACTCATGAACATCGAAAAGTGGCAATAAGTTTTGCAGACTAAACACACTACTACAGTAGGAAACTGTTTGCTGAAACGAGGACTACTTCTCTTGCATTGAAGCCAAACCCGATATACCATCAAAGCTACCAATATTTAGTGTAAATTGAAAAGCAAGAAACCAAGAAATATTTTTCTACGAGGTTAGCCCATTGCTTTCGAACTGCAGCCAAAACTGCTGACAAATGATATGTAGCAATAATTATTGCGGAGTATACAATGCGAAAGTAGCACAAATTTTGCAGAAAACCAAGACCAGTTCTTTTGCATTGCAGCCAAAACCGATCTAAACTGACAGGTAGCAACATTTATTGTATACTTACGAGTACGAATTCTTGACACTTTTAGCACGAAAGTAAGCCCATTGCTTTTGTACTGCAGCCAAAACTGCTGAAAACTCAAAGATGCAACTTAATTTTCCAGGCCAAACAGTACGAAAGTAGCACAAATTTTGCCGAAATGAAGACCAGTTCTTTTGCATTGTAGCCAAAATCGATCTAAACTAAAAGTTGACAATATTGAATGTATACGTACGAGTACCAACTCTGCACACCTTTTGCAGCAAAGTAAGCCCATTGCTTTTGAACTGCAGCCAAAAATGGTGAAAACTGAAATATAGAAGTTCATTTTCCACGCTAAACAATACGACAGTAGCACCAATTTTGCACAAATCAACACCAGGTCTTTTGCATTGCAGCCAAATCCAATGTAAAATGAAAGGCAACGACATTCGTTGCATATTGGCACGTAATACAACAGGTAACGTTTTTGCAGCAAAGTAAGCCCATTGCTTTTGTATTGCAACCAAAACTGAAGAACTCACCAACATTTTACTTGAGATTCTAAGTTTATGACAAAGTGCATTTGCATTCACATTGCAGCCGAAAATGCTGCACAGCAAACAACCGAAATCGATTACAGATTCACACGTAAAATGTTGCTATAGCCCTGGTATCCTATTGCAAAGTGACAAAAAGCTAACATTTACAAGGTGTCATTACAGCTAACAGCAACTCGATGGCACTCCAAATCAATACCACGACAAGGCACTGACACGATCCATCCAGTGATTCATTGTCTCTCGGTGAGTGGTCGCGTCATCTTTATTGCACTGTAGACTGTCAGCATCTATTGCCGTTGCCGATTCTTTCTCATTCCATATCTCTCTCCTCACAATCATTCCACTCTCGCTCTCACACAATCACAAACAAAAAATAAGCACAACAGCTCAACAACATCTTACAGAACACACACAACGTTTATCAACTATCTACTGTTATCTACTACTACTACATAGAGTAACTATAGACTGCTATGAACTAATTACAACTACAGCTCATACCTCCAATAGATAAATCAGTAAATGGATAATAGAGTAGATAAATTAGTAGATAAATAAATAACTAATAAATACCTGACACCACTTGCTTGTTTCCTTCAAACAAATTTTGCTCCCTCTATCATTGCAATTCTTAAGTAATAAGATTGTAATGGTAGTACTAATGAGTATTAATATATCGAAGCGATTACGACACCTAGAAAATGTATTGTTTAATTGCTATATATATATCTATATATATATATATATATATATATATATATATATATATATATATATATATATATATATATATATATATATATATATATATATATATATATATATATATATATATATATATATATATATATGTATATATATGTATATATATATATATATATATATATATATATATATATATATATATATATATATATATATATATATATATATATATATATATATATATATATATATATATATATATATATTTATCACTATAGCACGAAAAGGCTGGAACATTGCTTTAGCATACTGAAAGCTTTGTTTTGTCCGACACTCGTCGGAGTATGAAACGTCGGATAGCGACTGAAAGGTGAAACGAAATATATAGCCAGATGCGGGTACACGTGATATGATGAATAATGCGTCTATTTGGCCCTATGATTGGCCAATTAGCACCTATTCACCATTGTTTACTTGAAGAGTCTAAGTGAAAAAACAAACTCCTTTTGTTTACACAAGACTGGGTTTTGAGTCTTGATGTAAACCGATTCCAAAAAACACCCAAATGAAAGGACGATCTTGCTTGCCCAATGATCCGAAAATTATCGTCTGTATATGTTTTGCACATTCTGGATTTGTAATAAGATGGTGTCCTATGGCCGAATAACTTTTCATTTTAGAAATAGAGTTTTTACACATACGAGGTGGCTGTTCTCTTGTTGTTGTGTTTTTGTCCTGATGCTCGAAGGGACATGTTGTTTTACTCTGTCTGCTAGTCTCTGCGTGGTGCGCCCTACGTACCGAGCTTCACATCGGCACGAAAATTCGTAAACTACACAACTTTTTTGAGTGGTAGGAACGCTATCTTTTTTAGCAGATGGTAGCATGACCCTAGTGTTATAAACCGCACGGGGCTTCACAGCATAGAAGCAAGATGTAATGGCTTTGTTAATTTGGTTTTCAAATTGTGAAGAAACATTCCAATCCAGGCCAATTTTAGGTAGACCGGGCACTTTTCAGGACCAAACTGTTTTTCTGATGAAATGTTGGCTAGTTTTTTCTTAATGCAAGAGACAAGGACATCTTCTGGATATCCATTGTCAATAAGCAGTTGTTTTGTTGTGCCCAGCTCAGGATCTAACTTAGTTTTAGAGCAAATCATAAGTGCCCTGTGAACTAAAGTTTTTATAAGGTTGATTTTTCTAGCTTTTGGGCTAAAGGAATTCCAACAGATGTATTGACCAGTAAACGTTGGTACCGATGTGAAGCTCGGTACGTAGGGCGCACCACGCAGAGACTAGCAGACAGAATAAAACAACATGTCCCCACGAGCGTCAGGACAAAAACACAACAACAAGAGAACAGCCACCTCGCATGTGTAAAAACTCTATTTCTAAAATGAAAAGTTATTCGGCCATAGGACAACATCTTATTACAAATCCAGAATGTGCCAAAACATATTTGGTCCAGAATGTAACAACAAAACATAAGCACTTAATTCTGATTGCAAAATTAAGTGCTTATGGTTTTAGTCCAAGTGCATTGCGGTTGATTCATAGCTATCTCAGTGAGAGGAAGCAGAGGGTAAAGATAAATGGGTCATTCAGTGCATGGAGAGAAACAATGATAGGTGTGCCACAAGTTTCAGTCTTGGGGCCTCTTCTGTTTAATATCTACATCAATGATCTCTTCATGTTTGTAAAAGATGCTCAAATATGTAACTATGCAGATGACACCACGATCTATGCCTGCGATACCAACATCGAAAGTGTTATCAAAACACTGGAGAGCGATGCCTTTAAAATTGCAGAATGGTTTCCAAACAATTGTATGAGGTTGAATGGGGACAAATGCCATCTAATGGTATTTGGGGACAAGAGTAATGGTGTGACATTAAATATCGGAAATATAATGATAAAAGAGAGTACAGAAGAAAAGTTGCCTGGAGTGATTCTTGACAAAAACTTATGCTTTAAACAGCAAGTAAAGTCAATTTGCAAAAAGGCCAGTCAAAAGCTACATGCACTCTCAAAAATTTCTAACTTTCTTGATACTGATCAACTGAAACGAATTATGAAGGCATTTATTTTGTCCCAGTTCAACTACTTTCCTCTTATTTGGATGTTCTGCGATAGAACACTGAACAATAGAATTAATCGTATTCACGAACGGGCATTACGGATAACCTACAAAGATATGACATCAGATTTTGATACAATGTTACTTAGAGACAATGCGGTCCCAATTCATATAAGAAACTTGCAGTTGCTGGTGACGGAGATCTATAAAACAAAATGGGAGCTCAATCCTAGCTTCATGAAGGAGATCTTTGTTGAAAAACACAGTCCATATGGGTTAAGAAGCTGCGATAATCTACAACTACCACAAGCTCGCACTACGTGCAATGGCTTGGATACGATATCATTTCGTGGGTGTAGATCATGGCAGGCACTTTCAAATGACATAAAGCAGTCAAATACCCTCTCAAGCTTTAAAAGCAGAATCAAACTCTGGAAAGGAGAAGAATGCAACTGCAGAATATGTAGACCTTTCGTGGCTCAGGTTGGGTTCTTCAGCTGACTGTTTAAAGAATTTTCTACTTGTTGTTGAAAGCATTGTAAATATCGGAAACATTGTAGATACCTGTAAATTTATGTATTTGTAACTAATTATTCTGTATTTCATTACGTTCTTTTACATATTTTGACTTTACTTTCTTAGATAGTAGGCTTGAATTAGCTCTTATTTTGTAGCTATTGTATATACATATATTATATTGTATGTATATGTAGGCCTACTTTAAATAAATTGATAATAATAAGAATAATAATAATATACAGACGATAATTTTCGGATCATTGGGCAAGCAAGATCGTCCTTTCATTTAGGTGTTTTGAAATCGATTTACATCAAGACTCAAAACCCAGTCTTGTGTAAACAAAAAGAGTTCGTTTTTTCACTTGGACTCTTCAAGTAAACAATGGTGAATAGGTGCTAATTGGCCAATCATAGGGCCAAATAGACGCATTATTCATCATATCACGTGTACCCGCATCTGGCTATATATTTCGTTTCACCTTTCAGTCGCTATCCGACGTTTCATACTCTGACGAGTGTCGGACGAAAAAAGCTTTCAGTATGCTAAAGCAATGTTCCTGCTTTTTCGTGCTATAGTGAAGTTCTGTAGTACCAAAAGACTTTTCATATATATATATATATATTTATATAGAAGAACTTGGGTTCAACAGTACTACAGCCAGGAGGTTTGGACGAGGAGGTGGTTAAACGAATTCAGGCAGGATGGACAGCATGGAGAGGGATTACAGGGGTAATGTGCGACCGACTTGTACCAGGGAAGGTGAAGGGGAGGATGTTTAAGATGATGGTTCGACCAGCAATACTCTGTGGCATGGATGCAATAGCGGTCACGAAGGCGCAAGAAAAGAAAATGGAAGTTGCTGAGATGAGGATGCTGCGATTCAGCATTGGTAAAACAAGGATGGGCAGAGTGAGAAATGAAGTCATCAGAACAACTTTGAAGGTCGGCGAGCTGAGTGGGGAAGTTGAGGGAGACCAGGCTCAGATGGTATGGACATGTGCCACGGAGGGATGAGGAATATGTGTTACAGCTGACGAGGAGGATGGTGGTTGGAACGAGAGGAAGAGGCCGGCCAAAGCGGCGTTAGATGGACTGGGTGAGGGAGGATTTCAGTGTGGTTGGCGTGATGGAGAAGGATGCCCTGGACAGGCCGAACCTGAGACGGAGGATCCACACCGGCGACCCCACTTAGATTGGGATAAGCCAGTAGAAGAAGAATATATATATATATATATAATAAGTCAAAGCCGCACTAACTTAGTATATAAATAAAACATAGAGAATTCAAAAATATACTTTCTTCTGTTGTATATTAGAAGAAAGTATATTTTTGAATTCTATATATATATATATATATATATGTATATATATATATATATATATATATATATATATATATATATAAAGCTACAACCTACCAAGTAATTTATAGGTATAACGAGAATTCAAGAGATAAAATTACACCATTTCAAATGTTTTGGCACAAGCCTTTATCAGTAATATCATACCAGCCACATTTTGCGCATTTATAATCATATCACAAAGGAACCATATATAATTATGTTAAAACAAGCCAGTACTGTACACAATACAACAGGACTACAATGAATAACACCTAAAATTGAAAGGAGGGGAAATGAGAGTTAGCACAGAAGATAGGGGTGTTAACGAGGATGATGCTGCCCCTCCCACCGGAGTTAGGAGAATACTGTGCAGAACAATGTAAGTGAGGGATGAAATAGAAAGAAAGCCAAACAGAAACTAATATAGATTATATAGAGAGCAAACAAACCTAATACGCACATAGATTGGATAAATCCACATCCACATCCAAATCCACACCAAGCCATCTAAATTTTCTAGATACCTGGCAAACTTCATCATTGTACTCTCAAATTTCGATTTGATAGTGCATAACTGATGGAAATTTAAAATGGAAGAGTTATACCCATTGCAAGGATACGTGTGGAGCTGCCAATCCATTTTCTTTTCACTGTGTTGTGTTGTCTGTTGTGTATATTTCTTTTCTTTAGCTTTTCTCAAATGAATAATAGATGTCTGAAAATTGTAAGTGTCGTTCTTGGTGGAGACTAGATGACCTTGTGTCTTCCTACGCCAGGAACGGCACAGTATATAAGTATTATTAGTTGTAGCTATTTTTAATTCAGGTATATATATATATATATATATATATACATATATATATATATATATATATATATATATATATATATATATATATATATATATATATATATATATATATATATATATATATATATATATATATATATATATATATATATATATATATATATATATATATAAAAGAATGGATAAATGATATGTAGAGCACCTAAATAACTGGAAGAAAAATAAAGTACATAGTAAAGAGAGGAAAGCGGAGAGTGTGTAAATAAAAACAAGCCAATAAACTAAAATAAATAATAATATTATGTATCTACTTCCCTAACATTAAAGCCCTGGGGTGTGAATGTGTCTAGCTTATGTTGCCAGAAACTCTCACGTATCCTATCCCCCCCAACCAGCTTGTCAATTATAGTAACATGAATGTCTTCCAGATACCCATGATTTCCATCCTCAGAGAAATGACTGAAGAAGTCCATCTGGGGAACTGAAGACCCTGACCTAAACCTACGATAACACACCTTATAATTATTAAACCTAAGCCTAAATATATGTACATATACATACATATATATATTTATATATATATATATATATATATATATATATATATATATATATATATATATATATATATATATATATATATATATATATATACAGATTAAATGTATTACCTCAGAGTGCAAAATATCGGTTAACAACCGAAAGGTGAAGCGAACTATATAACTAGGTATATCTACGTGCTTTGATGAATACTGTGTCCAATTGATCATATGGTTTCGTAATGGGCACTTATTCACCATTGCTTAGATGAAGAGCCCAAGGGATAAAATAAATTCTTTTTACATAAGACCAGGTTTTGAGTCTCTATGGAAACATATTCCAGAACATTCAAATGAATGGACGATCCTACTTGCCTATTAGTACGAATATTATCATCTGTATACATTTTGGCGCCTTCTGGATTTTCAATGAGATCTTGCCATCACAATTTTATCTAATGAATCACATTTCATTTTAAGATACAACTTTTGAAGAAGTAAGGCTCAGATACTGAAAGTTTTGCATTTGCCATAACCCTATTAACATGAATTAAAGGTGCAAATGTCAAGACGATCAGAACAGGTGAGCGCAGGTTATGTCCTTCAATTGGATGGATGAAACCTACTCTTCAGTCCGGAATAGAAGGGGGGGTGGCAATAAGCGGGGGGGTTGGAAAAGGTCTCAAAGTAAATAAGCGGGGGGGTTGCAATAAGCGGGGGGGTGGAAAAAGCTCCAAGGTGGATGTCTATGGGGTGGGCTGTTATAAATGGATGTGGAGAAGAGAAGAGCAACATATGCATTGGATAAAAATCTTTAACTTTTTGAAAAAAATTTATTACGTTTATTACATATTTCTAGCTTGCTAAAAATGTGTCTACCATCGTCGTTCATAATGTCATCATCATTGGCACAACTGTCGGCTACGTTTTCAATGCTTCTTGCAGCAATTACGCATTTGACGCTAGCATTTTTTCAGTGCAACAA
Source organism: Mastigias papua (assembly GCA_964019165.1). NCBI lineage: Eukaryota > Metazoa > Cnidaria > Scyphozoa > Rhizostomeae > Mastigiidae > Mastigias > Mastigias papua. The sequence continues at coordinate 27,609 of OZ025270.1, forward strand.
ACATTCACAACGGATTACTTTCGCCGGACAATTCTTGGTCTGGTTGGGAAAATTTCCTCTTGGCTCAAAATTAATAAGCGGGGGGGGATGCAATAAGGATGTCCTGGTGTGCATTTTTTGAAAAAATAAATAGTCGGGGGGGGGGACGTCTATTCCGGACTGGAGAGTAGTTCTTGTTTTATAACTGTGTGCTTACATTAACTTACACAGTACAGGGGTGGCGGAGCACTATTTCTATTGCACAGGCTCTAGTTCTCACAAGTTGTTTTCAAGGTGCCCTTCCATTAGAGTTATAAACTGCTAATGAAAAATTACTTTTTAAATTTATTACAAATAAGGATATACATCATTAGAAAATCAGACTTAAAAGCTAACTGTAATCGGAGTCTAAAGTTTACAAAACAAAAAGTTATGGATTAATGAACGAAACAAAAACAAAAAAATTGGGAAGCTCTTTTAACAGATACTCTTTTGTCAGATTATGCCTAGATGATAAATGCATTCATCCTTTCAGGAATTATTTTCAGCTTATAGAACATGCGATTCGGACAAGAAACAGTTCAAATTTAATTCGTCTGCCAATGATTAAAACAGAGTATGCCAAAAAAGTTTCTCTTTCACCGGTGCAAAGAGTACAATATGCTGCCATTGGAAGCTCGTGAAATGGCAACAACTGATTTTATAACTTTTTTAAAGAAACATTTCATTTGAAATGCGCGGACACATTCATTGTTATTATTGATAAATACATTCTTATACTGTTTTACTTTGGGTTTTAGGTTTCATGTTTTATGTTGCACTCTTTAATTTATGCTGGACACACGTTGATAACAGCTTTTCGTAAGCTGAAGTGTCTATCCAGTTTACATATTCGAAATTATTATTATTTATTATTTATTACTGTGAAAGTGCATAAAGCGGCTGCATGCTTTGACTTAACTGAGAGGCGATTCCAAAAGTTTTGCTACTCTAAAGCAATAGCACTTTTGGTCTTTTTCTGACATATTTATGGGAAGCCTCAAGCCTGTCTCTGTATTGCAGAAGCTCCTAAAGCAACAATGTGAATTTTTGATTAATATGTTACTTAAGTACTCTGGAGCAAGCCCAACTCAAAGGCTAACAATCCAGGGACATAGAAGGCGCTAATACTGATATAAGGGTGTTAAAAGCATCGATTTTGTGCTATGTTACAAATAAATACGTGTCAGTTTAAGTAATAGTCTATGGAAGGAATGGTTTGTACTGCATTGATAATTGGCAGCACATTTCAGTGAGTTAAACTCATTCAAAATGGAACCAAATTTCAAAACACTTAATGTTCAAGATCTCTTACGGGTGAATTTTCCATATTTCTGTGACCATTATCGTTTACCGATCAATACAGCAGAAATTTCATGCAGTTCGGTTTTCCTTAGATCCATTCAGTTAGCCACAGGAGGCGCCATGGAGTGACTGGCGAACTGACCGGATCAGATTATAAAATAACATGCATGTGCGTAAGTAGAATAATGAAAGAAGCACAAATATTCAAGCATGTAGAAGTAATACACAATCAATGAAATATGATTTGCGTGAAATATCTTAAATTGTATCCAAGCCAGCTTAGGTACTAAGTCCCTCTTTTGAAATAGTGTGATAGGAAATTTTATAATTCATTCTTGTTACCTGATTATGCTGTAAACGTTTTGACTTTCGGACTTTCAGAACGTTAAACAAAGGTACATCTCGTAGGAAAAGTGAAGGGGTAACAGATCCTCAGCCCTCCTGGCTCCGCTCCCCATGAAGTACTGCATCATTCGCTTTCGCTATTTTACATACGTCTTGCATCAATTCCTGCGCGATGTCTTCCACGGTGTACGATAGTTCGAATCAATCTAGTTTGCACTATATTCCTGAACGACCATTTTCCATTAGAACTTCTACTTCATATATCTTATACTTTTGAGGACTTTCATGCCGATTACATACTAGCATACATCTACAGAACTACCTTTAAAGTAGAGAAGAATATATTTCTTTATAACTACCAAATTCAATATAATTATCGACCGCCCGTCGGAAATCATTCGAAAAGCTCAAGGGTATCCCTCCTTAACTGTCTGAGAGCACATGAAAGCATATGATATTATATGAAACCAAATGAAATGAAACCACATCACTAGCAATTGCAGGACAAGAAATAATGCATTAGAATATAAAAAATAAGTTCAATTTCACTCCTGTTTCATATAAAATAAAAAAACTAGAACTTCAAAGAAATGGCAATAAGTAGCTAAGTGCTGCAAAACCCAAATGCCAATAACAAAATGCCAGAAAACTGTTCCAGTTATATATTACTAATATTATTTTGTTGCTAAAGAATCGTTTGCACAAATTAAGGTTTAAATCTCTTTCTGAATAGCATAAGACTTAGTATATATAGATTTTGGCGCCAATTATATCCTTTAATTTACATGCAACTAAACATAACGTCGCTATATAAGACGTCAATACGGTTTATGCAGGTATTAAAGGCAAAAGAGGATCATTTGCGATTTCTTTATATCTGATGATCGATTCTGGGCTACATACTAAACAGTACATGTCCGTGAATGAGAAATCTACTGAACAAAGATTAGGCAAATCATATATCAGACCATGATCATGTTGAGGACATTTGTAAACTGCTCACTATTCTACACGCTTATGAAGGTTTCCAATAGCTAATGAAGAACATAGGTAAAGTATAAAAGCGAACTTACAGATCGAAGCATCCATTTTGCAAGATGCTCTCTAAATCTTCCGCTCTGGTTGCGACACGCTTGCAATGCACTTCCAAGTGAATGTCAGGTTTGCGAAATTATGCTATTGTTTAGTCAACCAATTCATTTCAATTGCTTGGACACAAAGCTGTGATTGGCTGAGAAGAGCATGAGGTTGAGTCAATGGAAAGCAATAATTGGCTGAGGAAAGCACGAGGCGGGGTCGAGTCTCATTGTCAAGATCTTGAAAGTTGCTGAATGCAATAGCTCTTTGGGAGCCTAGTGGGAGTTGAATTTCTATCAACTAATATGCTGCGAAGTAAGGCCCGTTTCAAAAGTCGCACATCTCATGTCCATAACTTAACGCGAGAATTAAATGCATGAGAAGGGCGACGTTTAAGTCAATTAGGCACGGCAGATGTAGTTAAGTGCGGCATCCTCTTCCCGAGCTGCACGACTAAGGCTAGGCTTGGTTTCAATCGTCGAACTTTTCATGTGTCAAACCTAATGCCTTGTACTTGCATGAGTGTTTTTTCATTATAATTTCCTTCCCATACGGAACGCAGTAAATATTGTTGCATATTCGTGACGTACGTGACAAATACTTTCATATGGTATATAATTTATGTACGAAGGAGCAATCTTTATCAACAAACTTGAAATGCTTGACGTAAGAATTTTAGTTTGACATTGGAGCGGCACTCGACGTTTAAACGGGAGTCGTACTAAACACTCTCAGTTGTCATGCCAAATTGAATTGAGTTCGTAACATAAGAAGTTCGAAATTTTAAACAGGCCTTTAACCTGGGGTAAGAAACTATTATATCCAAAGGGTCACATTAGAAGCAGAAATGCTGAGGAGAGCCTGACCAAATGGACTAAATAAATTTCTACATAATATTGTCTGTATTTTATAAAGACGTTTGGAAAAAAGCCAACGCCTAAAAATAAGGGCAGTGCAGCTTCACTTTTTATTTTTATGCGGCCTTTCACGGGCCATTTCTATGTGCTTGCAGTTTCTCGTAAAATGCCTCTTATGTAAACACATCTTGGAGAATTCATCCCCCAACGGTTCTCCGAGCACATCCTTCACACAATCTTACAGGTCATAAAAATAACAAAAGCACTTGCTCTATAACTCTTGCTTTACATTATCTACAGACAGTATGAGCTAAAGGAGCAGTTGAATCATTTTCAAGTATCCATTGAGTCCAGCATCCTTGCTACTAATCACTCTAAACTTAGACCATATTGCCAGTCACTGGCACATCGAACGGTTCAGGGCCCTTAGCAATAAGACGCTGCTGGGCCCTTTCAAATTTAATTATTTCCCAAATCTAGGCAAAAATTAAATCAATAGGAGAAATACTAGACTCAAGTGATTTGATAATGTGGATCTATTAATCAATCAAGTATACAGTTGCTATTTTCTCTTTTACTTCCTTGCAAAATTTATTAGCATATGTTAATAACTTCCAAATTGCAAAATATTTGGAATACAGGTTTATCGAAGTACTAGGTTGAACAAAATTTCGCGCATAATTCAATAGGCCAATTACTCTGGAGATCTTTTTTGTAGCGCGCTAATGTGACTTTCCCAGGTAAGGCAATTATCAATCACGACTCCGAGCGATGATTATTCTTTAGTTTTTTAATTTTTGGCTTAGAGCCAATACCTTGGGTTTTTGACAACATTAAGGGAAAGCCTATTGCCCTGTAGCCATTTTTCAATGCATGAGAGCTCCTCGTTGATTACTAGGTCCAGTTCATCACTTGTATCAGAAGAATACGAGATTGCTGTGTCGTCTGCATACATTGTAGCCTTAGCCTTCTTTAGAGCAAATGGCAAGTCATTTATGTATAAAAGAAAAAACAGAGGCCCTAGGCACGATCCCTGTGGCACTCCGATATCAATATTTTCAATGCTAGAAGTCGTGCCATTGACTCTACAGTACCGCTTCAGATTATCAATATAAGAACTGAATCATTTGTGTGCATGTCCAGTAATTCCATAAAATTGCATTTTATCTAAGAGCATTTGATGGTCAACCGTGTCGAATGCTTTCTTGAGACCTTTGAAGATCATCGCAGTGTACCTCCCGTTGTCTATGTCGATGTGCCAATCACTAGTTCCTTTTAGCAATCTAAGTGCTTACATACAGACAAGTGCATTTTTGGTTTGGTTTATCCATTTTATTTACTTAGTGGATGCGGCTTAGAATCAGTTTGTCTATATATATATATATATATATATATATATATATATATATATATATATATATATATATATATATATATATATATATATATATATATATATATATATATATATATATATATACAAACTAAACCTAAGCCGCATCCACAACGTATATAAATTACATAAATAGAATAACCCACAAATATACTATCCTTTAAGTAAACGTTTCGATCAGAATCTTCATCAGTACTAAACTTACAATGACATTGGGCCTGCTTAAATTACCTACATAACAATGGGGTCACAACTGATGGTCCCTCTTAGGTAATATCAATTGTGACCCCATTGTTATGTAGGTAATTTAAGCAGGCCCAATGTCATTGTAAGTTTAGTACTGATGAAGATTCTGATCGAAACGTTTACTTAAAGGATAGTATATTTGTGGGTTATTCTATATATATATATATATATATATATATATATATATATATATATATATATATATATATATATATATATATATATATATATATATATATATATATATATATATATATATATTATATATATATATATATATATATATATATATGTATATATATATATATATATATATATATATATATATATATAATATATATATATCAGATAATACAAGGAAAAAATCGACTATGTTTTTAAATTTCCAAGATATGAGGATGGTTTGAGTACCAAGCCGAAACATGTCTTGGAAATTCAAAAACATAGTCGATTTTCTTCGTGTATTATCTGATTTTATGATATTGATAAATTTTGGCAAAATATATATATATGTATATATATATATATGTATATATGTATATAAATATATATATATATATATATATATATATATATATATATATATATATATATATATATATATATGTATATATATATATATATATATATATATATATATATATATATATATATATATATATATATATATATATATATATATATATATATATATATATATATATATATATATATATATATATATATATATATATATTCACTATAGCAAGAAAAAGCGGGAAAATTCTCTTAGCATACCGAAAGCTTTCAGTAGTCACAATAGTCACTACGATCGCCCTCGGGCAATACCCCCTCCCCGCCTCTCACGTAGGAAAAAGAAAAAACCATCTGATGAGCCACAGCGGAAAAAAAGGGAAGAAAGATCACAGAAAAAGCACACACAATATTATCCAGTATCCAAGAAGTCTCCTACTGACATTGATGCTGGAAAAGATTTTTCATTAAGTAATGAAACTGGAGAATTTTAAGAAAAAACCCAGAAAAGAACGCACCATTGGAAGTCAGGCACTGTATTAATAGCAGGGGACAGCATGATATATGGTCTAATTGAATTAAAGTTCGGGAAAAATGAATGTGCTAAAGTTAGATCCTTTCGTGGTGCAGTGGTTGATGACATGAAAGATTATATCATGTTATTAAAGAAGCCCTTGAAAATTGTTTTTCATGGAGCTACTAGTGACACAGTGGATAGCTCTGCGGAGGAGATAGTGAGGAAGCGCTTGGACCTGAAAGAAGAAATAGAGAAGGCACTGTGGAGAAGGCTCAGATCATAGATTATTTCTTTAGTTGTAAAGAAACAGAGTTCTTTACAACTAAAGAAATAATCTATGATCTGAGAATAAAAAATCTCCTCCAGCTACCAAAAGTAAAAACATCCTCGTATGGACAAAGCTCCCTATCGTTTAGAGGTAGTATACTTTGGAACACTCTTTCAGACAGCATAAAATCGGCTCAAAATAGTAAAGGACTTAAAACAATGATCAAAAACTGGAAGGGAGAAAATTGTACCTGCATTATTTGTAAATAAAAATATTGTAATTAAATAGTTGGTGTATATTAGTTTATTTTTGAACTACGTTTTTTACCAACTGTAAATAAATTAGTTATTATTATTATTATTACTCAATGGATGTGAGGTAATTCTATCCTTAACGATCAGAAGAAATGATAACATCAAAGCAAACAAGACCATATAGGCTCTAATACGAAGATGTTTAGCCTTGGCCTGAACATTATAAATAACAGCAATATTTTAATTAGTGACCTTGGTCGTCGTGGATTACATTTAAATGAAAAAGGAGTTAAAAAGTTAGCATCAAATATCATCGGTAAGCTACGTTGTCTTTAACATATTTATTGATGAAAAGGGGATCAATGATGCCGAAGTTGCCCCGAGTATCATTTCTAACCATAACTTTGTAACGTCATCGGACGGTAGGACTGACGCACCTCATCAGCGTCTTGGGTTTAAAAAAGGTAATACAATCGCTTCCCTCAATGTCAACGGTATAAGAGGTCATTTTGATGAAATAAAATTTCTACTTATTAAACTTAGAGTTCACATCTTAGCCTTGAATGAGATAAAAATTGACCCTCTTTACCCGACAGAGCTGACCTGTATACCTGGCTACGAACAAGTAAGGCTTGAAAGATCCAGCCATGGTGGTGGAGTCAAATATCAATATATCAAATATCATGGATATCAAAGATAGTATAAGATTTAAGCATAGAAATGATTTACCACCAATTGGGCTGGAATTAATTTGTATTGAAGTAGAGCCCCCTAAAGCAAAATCTTTTCTTGTTCTAGCTTGGCACAGGCCGCCAAGTGATACAGTTGAAACTTTTGAAAAGATGGCGAAAATAGTCTCCTACTTGGATAAAGAAGGTAAAGAACTAATCATTCTTGGAGACACCAATTGTGATTTTGGCAATAAAGAAAAAGATCATTTAACCGACAACAATGCTAAACTCCTGTCAAATATAACATCTATGATTTAAAACAGCTTATAGAAGACCCAACCGGGGCTACCTCTAGCTCTTCTACTATTATTGATCGCATTGCAACTAGCTGTACCTCGAATATTATTGATTCAGGAGTATATGAAGTCAGAATGAGTGACCATTACATGGTCTATTGTATTCAGAAATTTAATGGTGCTATTACTAGGGATCACAAGATAATGAAAACTCGTAAAATGAATAATTTCAACTAAGATGCTTTCTTATCCGATATATCTAATATTTGCTGGGAGCATATTGTAAGTAAAACTCATAATGTGAATTATTCGGTCTGTGAGTGGACAAATCTATTCTCTCTAATAATTAAGAAACATGCCCCATTTAAGCCGAATTCGTGTGTCTGAGAAATGTTCCCCCTGGATTAATGAAGAACTTAAAAAGCTAATGCGGGCCAGGGATAGAATTAAAAAGAATGCTGTTAAATCTCAATCTTCTGCTTTGATGAGGTCATATAGAAAAGCTCGGAATGCAAGTAATTCTCTTAACAACGAGCTTAAGAGAAAATATTACAACGACAACATTACTGCGTGCAAAGGGGATATTAAAGGACCTTGGAGAGCGATAAATGAAATTACTAATAAAAAATCCAAATCTACAAATATTGATTATATCAAGAACTGTGGTCAGGAAATCTCTAGCAAAAGTGAAATTGCTAATGTTATGAATGACTACTTTTGCACCGTGGGTACCAATCTTGCTAAGAATATTGAAGAAACTGTGCACCCATTATTATCAGGAAAATATCAAATAGTTCAGCTCCAAAATTTAGATTCAAACCCATTACATGCAAGGACATAAGGGAAGCCATTGCCAAATCCGCTAATTCGAAGAGCTTTGGAACTGACACTATTTCAAGTTACTTCCTAAAACTAGCCCTGCCACTCTTAGAGAATTCCATCGCTATGCTTTTTAATACGTCCCTGGAGACGAGCATCTTTCCCAGTATATGGACAATTGCTAGGGTAGCACCCATTTACAAAGAGGGAGATAAAAGTGAAAAAACAAATTATCGCCCAGTATCGGTATTGCCCGTCATCTCGAGGCTCTTCGAAAGACTTATTTATAATCAACTGTACCAACATTTGAACTCAAATAACCTACTTGCTAATGAGCAATCTGGCTTTCGTAGATTACACTCAACCCTTACGTCTCTATTAAAATGCATCGATAATTGGTACAGCGCTCTAGACAGTGGACAGCTTTTGGTTTAGTATTCATCGACCTAAAAAAGCTTTTGACACTGTAGATCACAATATTCTGTGTCAGAAATTAGAGCACTACAGTCTCCTAGGAAGAGAATTATCATGGTTTAAGTCGTAACTTTCAAATCTATATATATATATATATATATATATATATATATATATATATATATATATATATATATATATATATATATATATATATATATATATATATATATATAGACCCTCAAGAAAAACTTCCAACTTTTAAAACGTTTCGGCACAAGCTTTCTTCATCAGTTATAACATTCCCTGCTCATACAGCGCATATATAACGATAAAAACAAAGGAACAATATCTAATTAACTTACGACAATAGAGCACTTTACACAATGAAACTGGATTTACAATGGATTTACAGTGTAAAGTGCTCTATTGTCGTAAGTTAATTAGATATTGTTCCTTTGTTTTTATCGTTATATATGCGCTGTATGTACCGGGAATGTTATAACTGATGAAGGTTTGTGCCGAAACGTTTTAAAAGTTGGAATTTTTTCTTGAGGGTCTATTTATGTCTTTAAAAATTTCTTTATGATTGGAGCTATTTGAGTGTATATATAAGAATAATAATAATAATAAATAATAATAATATACGAATATTTTAACAGGATAACCTATCAGTAATTACATACTGTTATCAACAGGGTCCTGCTTCCTTAATAACTTTTAATTAACAATGTTCATATATAACTTAAAAGGCTACAGTATCTAAAAATTAAGTAGCTAAAAATTATTTAAACAACTATCGAGAAACTGTCTGAAAAGAAGTCGAGAGTCAGTTCTTCTCGCCTGAAGAGGCAAGGTGTTATATTCTTTTGCAGCCGAGAAATAAACTCCTTTTCGTCCAAACTCCAATCTTGTTTGAGGCAACTGTACTGATGTTTTGTTGTTTCTAGTTTTCTTTCCGTGCACAGTTTTTGCAAAATACCCCTGCATGGCATCACAAACGTTCGATTGTAAAATATCAAAGACCAAAGAGCAAGCTCTTTTCTTTATCATTGAGTCAATTGTAGGAATATGTAGGTCTATATTTGCATTATGGGCTTTTATTACAGATTTGGCTTTGCATTCGATGTATTCAATTCTCTTTTTATACGACCGAGAGCAACCCATGAAGATCAATCCACAGTAACCGAAAATTGGCATTATCATTGTCCTGTATATTAGCTCTGCAGTCGAGCAGTCAACAAGGCTTCGGATGTTTCTTAATAGGTTTAACCGACTAGCAGCTTGTTTGTAAGTTTTTCTAAAGTGATCTTCAAAGATTAGCGTTTGATCTAAATGTATTCCAAGGTACTTATAGTTTGATGTTCCGTTTATTTTTTCACCATTCAGTTTGATTTCCATTACTTTAGACTTGAGCTTATTTAGCCTTTTTGATGTCCCAAATATCATAGATTCTGTTTTTCCCTTTTTCAGGTTAATGATTAATTCGTTTTTATCAAACCATGATATCAGGCTAGTTAGGTTTTCACTTAGTTTCTTTTCCATTTCATCCACCGAGGTAGAGGACATGTATATGACTGCGTCGTCAGCATACGTTATGATTTTGGAATGTTTCAGGACCTTATAGGCAGCATTAAACTGAATCAAGAAAAGCAAAGGCCCAAGTATTGATCCCTGAGGAACCCGCAGCTCAATGGAATAGCTTCTGGAAATACTCCATTGCACTGAACAACTTGCGTACGGTTGAAGAGGTAGTCGGTGAACCACAAAAATTCATTCCCGGAAATTCCAAAAGATGGTAGCTTATTTAGGACACTTGCATGGCTTACCGTATCAAACGCTTTGGATAAATCGATGAAAATTGCTCCTGTTAAAGAGCCTTTGTCTGCCTCCTTTCTTATGTAATCAGTAAAAAGTGTAACTGCTAGCTCCGTAGAACGTTTTGGACGAAAGCCAAATTGATGACCAAAAAGCAGATTATTCCTTTCTAAGTGATCCAACAGTTGTTTATGCACGAATTTTCCCAAGATTTTTGACATTACCGGTAAAATGGATATAGGTCTATAGTTATCGATATCTGTTCTACTGCCGTTTTTGAATAACGGTATAACTTTAGCAGCTTTCCATGAAGATGGTACAGTACCCGTTTGCAATGATAAATTGATCAGGAAGGCTAAAGGGGGGGGGGCCAGAACAGAGGCTGCATCTTTTAACATGCCGTGTGGGAAAGCGTCCAAACCGATAGCCTTATTCCGTTTAAGGTTTTTGAGTTGGTTGTACACTTGAACCGCATTAACCGTGTTGAACGAAAAACGGTTGAAGCAACAAGTGGCGCCACTGTCATGTGGCATCCAGATGAAGTTTTTTAGTAGTATTGAGTTTCTTTTCAGTGTTGCTGCAATGGTCGCAAAATGATTGGCAAAAGCATTTGCTATTTTTTTACCATCTGCTGTTTTCTGACCATTTATATTCATTACTGGGGTTAAAGATGTAGATTTTGATTTTGTTGGATAAACCTTCTTTAATGCTGACCAAAATTTCTCAGTTGAATTAGCATTTTCACGAAGCAGCTCTTTGTTGTACTTTGCTTTGTTTTTCCTAACGAGATTGTTAACTCTATTTCTTTGGTGTTTGTAATTAGACCAGTCAAGATCACTTTTTGAGATGCGAGCTCTACGAAGGAGCTTGTCTCTATGATTTAATTCCTTTTTCAGAGCTTTGGTAAGCCATGGACACAGGCGCCCCTTTACTCTTTTTTTAATAACAGGTGCATGTTTATCTATATTCCGATTGAGAATGGAATTAAATTTTTCTAAGGCAGAATTTATGCATGTTTCGGAGTAGATCTCCTCACAACCCTCACTTTTTATGTCTTCACAGAATAAAGCTGGGTTATAGTTAGCGTAGTTTCTGCATAATATGTCTCTCGATGGTTGTTTAATGCTGTTTAGCTTACGAGCGCATCCAACCATTTCATGGTCACTTAGCCCCGTGGGGATGACTTTCGTAATATTGATGTTTTGGGGCTCATTTGAACAGATCACATCGATGAGCGTGGAAGACTGGTTCGTTATTCTCATGGGACTCTTAATGAGCTGTTTCAAACCAGATGCGGAGATGATGTGCTTTATTTCTTTGTGGTCAGAGTTTACCAAGTAATTACAATTCAGATCTCCTAACATAAGAATTTCCTTATTTTCTATAGATACAAGCTCCAACATTGATCTCAACTTTTCCTCATACTGATTTGGTAGATATTTTGAGGAATCCGGTGGACGATAAATAATACAAATCAGAATACCCCTTGTTTTTGGAAAAAGAATTTCTAGCCAAATGCACTCAACCTCGGGGTGTTCAAGATCCTCTCTTCTCTGATACGGTAGATAGGCTGCAACATAGGCCCCCACACCACCACCTTTCTCCGTTCTGGATTGTCGTGGTTTGTTAATATAGTGAAATCCAGGGATCTTGACTTGAGTTTCATCTTGAGAAGTGAGATGGGTTTCAGTCAGCGAAAAAATATATATTTGTATATATCTATATATATATATATATACTAAGTCATGAGTGGGCTACCACAATTGGAAAATTTATTTTGGCCCCAGTGCGGATTCGAACTCACGATGTTTAGATCGGAAGACTCCTGTGCTAATCAATTGCGCCATCCAAGCATATATATATATATATATATATATATATATATATATATATATATATATATATATATATATATATATATATATATATATATATATATATATATATATATATATATATATATATATATATATATATATATATATATATATATATATATTTATATATATACTATCCTTTAAGTATTAATATTTGTCCGAGCGAAATGAAATAACCGTAATGAAATAACCGACCCAAGGGGGATTCGAACTCGGGAACCTTGACATTGTACATCAAGCGCTCCACAAATAAACTATCCTTTAAGTATCACATTTGTTAGAAATAACTCGATAACTCCTCGAAAATTTAAGCTATGTGGTAAATGAGGGTATCAAAGGATAGTATATTTGTGGTTTATTCTATTTATGTAATTTATATACGTTGTGGATGCGGCTTAGGTTTAGTTTGTATACATATATATATATATATATATATATATATATATATATATATATATATATATATATATATATATATATATATATATATATATATATATATATATATATATATATATATATATATATATATATATATATATATATATATATATATATATATATATATATATATATATATATATATATATATATATATATATAGAATAAACCACAAATATACTATCCTTTAAGTAAACGTTTCGATCAGAATCTTCATCAGTACTAAACTTACAATGACATTGGGCCTGCTTAAATTACCTACATAACAATGGGGTCACAATTGATATTACCTAAGGGGGACCTACCTATTAACACCTCATGATAAATTAAGAATACATTATATGGGGAGGGCCGAAGCTGTGAAGTAAGAAACAAAGGAGGATAATATAGAGCATATAAGGTGATGCAAAGAGTGCGAGAAGTGTGAAGAAAAGAAGAATAGATGCTGGATAGACGCAAAATGGACAAAAGAAGCAATTAACGCTAGGAAAGTGCATAGGGGATTGCTAATGATCTGCATATCTGACACTCCCCTATGCACTTTCCTAGCGTTAATTGCTTCTTTTGTCCATTTTGCGTCTATCCAGCATCTATTCTTCTTTTCTTCACACTTCTCGCACTCTTTGCATCACCTTATATGCTCTATATTATCCTCCTTTGTTTCTTACTTCACAGCTTCGGCCCTCCCCATATAATGTATTCTTAATTTATCATGAGGTGTTAATAGGTAGGTCCCCCTTAGGTAATATCAATTGTGACCCCATTGTTATGTAGGTAATTTAAGCAGGCCCAATGTCATTGTAAGTTTAGTACTGATGAAGATTCTGATCGAAACGTTTACTTAAAGGATAGTATATTTGTGGTTTATTCTATTTATGTAATTTATATACGTTGTGGATGCGGCTTAGGTTTAGTTTGTATATATATATATATATATATATATATATATATATATATATATATATATATATATATACATATGTACGTAGCAATTACATTTTTAGTTACTTTATCTTCCACTCCATTCATTCATTCATTGCGTGATTTTTCTAAAACTCATTGCCATCACTTCCTCTCCGCTAACACTAAACTAACATCTTTCCAAAATTTCTCAATAATATAAAGTCAGATATAATTCGAAGAAAAACAACTATGTTTCTAATTTTGCAAGACATGTTTCGGATTCATCATCCATCTTCAGTTGCTAAATCTGAGTTGAAATCATTAGAACACATATAAACTAAACATAAAAATAAACTAAAAACTATAAACTAACATCACACTAACATTCTATTGCATCATAACACCGTGCCCTTTTGTTAGGCCTATTTTTATACTAACTTTCCCTCAACACATTGTCTAGCCTTTCCTTTACCACATCGATTTTTGTTATTCCATCTATATACGTAATTCCGGGGAGCAAATGTATATGCCAATTCAAATTGTAAAAGAACGAGTTGAAATTCACACTAGCGATGATAACACATAAAAGAACATCTATGAAATTTCATTGTTTCAATCCTACAAGCGATAGTAAAGCCAAGACTACATCGGGTGAGATCGAGCCTTTTAATTATACATAAAAATCTTTTATCAGATGTTTAACCATTCTACAAAGTGATAATCAAGAATCCCTAAATATATATATATATATAGAACCTCTCTAAATAAGAACCCCTCTAAATATATATATATATGAAAAGTGAAAGTGCGAGAAAATAACCGACCCGAGCGGGATTCGAACTCGGGAACCTTGACATTATACATCAAGCGCTCCACCAACTGAGCTATCGGGCCACGCTTCCAAATCCTTGCTCAAGGGTAGGTCATTTCCTCGCACCGCCCCTCTCTTAGCCAATTTGCACAAGGGAGCCATCACAGCTCTCTCAACAGCAGTCCTCCCTCAACAGTCCTCTCTCAACAGCTGCTCCCTGTTATGTTTTGTCTTGCTCTTTCTCTAGTTATATCTAACTAACTCTACCATGTGTATTCTGATTATTCAATCACATTACATGCATACATTACAACATTCAATCACATGACATGCATACATTACAACATTACATCTCCCCCTTACTTGAATCAAAAATCCATTTCTAAATATAAGCTCAAAGAAGTACAAAATCAACCACAAGCAATTAAATATTCAGCAGCTAAAAGTTCAAAATATTTCAAAGTTCAAATTAACGTTCGTAGATATTGTTTCCAAATCGTTGTACCTGATTTCTTATTCTACGCGGATATCTATCTACGACGTTTGATTCTACATCATTAACATTATTCTGAAGCGCAATATTATCATAATCATAATCATCATCCTCATTGTCATAATAATCATCATTGAAATTACTTTGACTGACATTCGTAATCTTTTTGAAAAACGATGAATTTCTACATACTCTTCTCCCACCTCCTTCAGCAGTTATCATTGTCCCTTTCTTGGCAAGAAACGCCAGTTTTTAAGTTTGAACCAGTTTCAAAGGAAAAAGTTCGAAGGCACCTTGCCCAGCTAAAATCAACAAAATCTCCCGGACATGATAACCTACCACCAAGACTGCTGAAAGATTGTGCAAATGTCATTGCAAAGCCTTTGACACATATCATAAATTTGTCACTTAACACATCTTTAGTTCCTAATAAATTGAAGATTGCAAAAGTTATCCCACTTCACAAGTCTGGAAATAAAAAATTGCCTGAAAATTATCGTCCAATATCAGTGCTACCTGCTTTATCCAAAATATTAGAAAGAGTAGCCTACGAACAAATAGCTGACTATCTAGAAAATAATAAAATGTTAACATCATGCCAATTTGGCTTCAGGAAGAGGTATAACACAGAACTTGCCGTCACACTGCTCACAGATAATATTCGACGAGCAATGGATCATGGAAAATTAACAGGAGCTGTCTTCGTTGATTTGCAAAAAGCTTTCGATGCTGTTGACCATTCAATAATCCTGAAAAAACTTCCCTATTATGGCATCAATGGTACAGAACTGTCTTGGGTTAAAAGCTATCTGCAGGATCGATACCAGTTTGTTCAATGTGGCAATTCGAAATCTTCATGCCAGTTAGTTAAATATGGAGTACCTCAGGGCTCAATTCTGGGACCTCTATTGTTCCTCGTACAAATTAATGATCTAACGAAAGTTGTCAAAGCATGTAACATCCAAATGTATGCTGATGACACTGTCATATACGTGTCTCAAAAAAGCATTAGTGAGGTAGAGAAAGCTTTGACAAGTGATATGGCAAACATTGCAAAATGGCTAGAGAACAACAGGCTTATCATAAATTTAAAAAAAGGAAAAACGGAAGCCATGGTTTTTGGTACTGCCAAAAGGCTGCACTCTATAAATGATATAAAGATCTGGATGAATGAGCATTCGATACACGTTGTAAATAGTTACAAGTACCTTGGAGTGATTTTGGACGCTAGCCTGAATATGAACGAGCACTTACAAAAAACTTTAAAAAGTGCAGCAGCACGAATTAAGCTTTTGAAAAGAATGAGAACATCACTAACGAGTCATGCAGCTGAATCGATATACAAAGCAATTGTATTGCCTAAAATGCTGTATTGTTCTACTCCGACTCTAAAGATCTCGGACACAATGGGTAAGAAATTCGAAAACCTACAAGCAAGAGCCATTAAAATCATTCATCATCACTCAGAGTTTGACCAAGAACATGGGTATATGACGATATTTAACCAGAAAAAGTTTAAAGCGGGTATTTTGATCTTCAAGTGTTTACAAGGAACTACCATTCCTAACTTTGCGTCATATGCTGAAAGAGTCAGCCACAATTATGGTACAAGAGGCAATAAAGCTACTTTACGTGTTCCAAGGGTCAGAACAGAAGCAGCAAAAAAGTCCTTCTGGTTCCAAGGCCCATCTTGTTACAACGAGCTGCCTGTTGAAATTCGAAGCTTGGAATCCTTTGTTGTTTTCAAGCATCGACTAAAAGAACATCTGCAACTTTTGTAGTCATTTTATTTCTTAACAATAAGTATTGAAGGACATCTTAGATTTTTACATTGTAAATTGGTGGATTACTTTTCGTTCTTTTTAATTTTCAGACAGGGCCCTTATTGATAACAATACTCATAGTACTGACGAGGTTACCCTGTATAAATATTGCTCTTATTATTATTATTATTATTATAACGATATAGGGCTGCTTGTCAAACTTGGTTGACAACTTGTTCTGCTTCTGTTGTCTCAGCAAAACTGTGTCTCCTTCTTCAATGTCAGTGTTTCGTGCTCTACGTGTGGTGTCTGCGTTTTCTTCCATCTTTTGTTTTTGACTGGCATCATTCAGACGAGCTTGCTGGTGTATTTTTGAGCGATTTTGAGAAGTAAGTTGAGGCAACTTGGTGTTAATCGTCCGGTTGAATAGTAAGGTAGCTGGTGGAAAGCCAGTCGTACTATGAGGGGTTGCACGATAGTTTAATAAAAAACGATACAGATCTTTGCACCAAGGGCGGCCTGACATAGCTGAGACTCTAACAGCTTTTGTTAAAGGCTGCATGAAACTTTCAACTTGTCCATTAGCCTGATTCCATAAAGGTGTTATGCGGCGATGAATTGGTCCGTTTTCTCCCATAAAGTCCTTGATATCCTCACTAGAAATTTGGGGGTCCGTTGTCACTTTTCACGATTTTGGGGATCCCATGTGTGGCGAAAATTCGTTCAAGCTTTGGTATTGTAGCTCGTGCAGAAGTGGACGTAATGATTTCAACTTCAGGAAATCTGCTGTATGCGTCGATAACAACTAATAGGTACTCTCCGGTGGGGAAGGGTCCACAAAAGTCAATATTCAACGTATGCCACGGTTCCGGTGGTAAGGAAGTCATACGAAGCGGATCAGGCCTAATATCTGGACCATTGGCTTGGCAGGCAAGACAATTAGATACAATGTCTTGTGACAATGTGTCAATTCCTGGGAACCAAACCTTCTCACGTAATAATTTCTTGGTTTTGACCAATCCCTGATGGCCCTCGTGAGCGAGGTGTACTGCTCGGTGCCGGAGAGGATGAGGTAACACAAGTCTTGGACCACGAAGAACGACTTTTCCATCACTGGTTAGGGAAAGCTCATCACGTACGTGATAAAACTGTAGCAATTCTCCTTTGTTGACATCGCATGGTATCAAAGTTTGGCGATTTTGGCTGGTAAGCGAATCCCAGTTGCATCGTCCTTGCAAAATGTCAGCTAAATGCTTTAACGTAGAATCTTGTTCCAAGGCGAGTTGAAGGTCCGTAATTGTCATTGCTTTAGGAACTGCATGTGACGTCAAAAAGTGTACGTAGCGTTCGACATTTTGAACATGATGTGGCTCACCTGTAGCGGTCGTCGGATGCCTTGACAAAAAATCTGACGGGTTTGTTTGGCCTTTAGTGTATACGACGTAAAATCATAATCCTGTAATCGAAGATTCCACCTCTCTATGCGTGCTGGAAGTTTTGATTTTGGATTGTTAAGAATCAGTTCCGCAGGCTTGCAGTCTGTGTATAAAGTGAAATGACCTCCATAAAGATATGTGTTAAGGCGCTCGATAGCCCATACAATTGCCAGTGCCTCACGTTCGGTTTGTGAGTATCTGCGTTCAACATCACTTAAAGAGCGGCTGATGTACGAAATAACCTTGCGATCATCTGTTCCAGGTGTTTTCTGAGAGAGAATGGCGGAGAGGCCGTAGGGCGAAGCATCTGTAACAAGTTCAGTCTCTTTTGACTGGTCAAAGTAACATACCACTGTGTCACTGGTTAAAGCTTGCTTGACATCTTGAAAAGCACGGTCATGTTTGTCAGTCCACTGAAAAATAGTGCTCTTCTTAGTAAGTGCTCGCAGGGGCTCTGTGATGTGACTAAAGTTCGGAATGAATTTCGCACAAGATGTGGCCATACCTAGGAAGCTACGAACAGCACTAACAGATGTTGGCGAAGGTGCGCTATGTATAGCTGAAACTTTCTGCGGGTCTGGTGAAATTCCTTCATCTGAAAACACAAAGCCAAAAAATATTAGTGATCTCTGATCGAATAAACATTTACCCTTGTTGAGTGTTAATCCAACTTGTGATAGTTTGTTGAAGACAGCAAGGAGTGACTTGTTGTGATCCTCTGATGTTTTTCCAAAGACGATAATGTCATCGCTGATATTGATCACACCAGGAATAGTGCGTATTTGCTCATGAATTGCTTCCTGAAATATCTCACTGGCAGAATTTGTACCAAAATTTAGGCGTTTATATCGATAAAGTCCTTTGTGTGTTGCAAAGGTAGTGATATAACGACTGTCTGGGTGTAGTGTTAACTGATGGTATCCAGAGCGCAAGTCAAGTTTTGAGTAGGTTGTTGCACCATTCATTTCTGTAATAAGATCATCAACTGTGGGGTTTGGGTATCTCTCCCTCTGAATGGCTTTGTTGGGTATTCTCATGTCAACGCATAGTCTCACCTCGCCATCTTTTTTTGGAAGAACAACAAGCGGGGAAACATAGGGTGTAGGCCCATCCACGCGCTCGATAATATCTTGTTGTAGAAGATTATCAATGGCGGTTGCGACTTTCTTTCGCAAATGAAAGGGAATGCGTCGCGCGGCCTGGGCGACAGGCGGTACGGACGGGTCGATATGAAGGGTGACTTCAAAATCATGGAGCTGGCCTATCCCTTTGAAAAGTTGTGGATATTGGTCTCGAAGTTCCTGGCTGGTAGGAATGGCAGTTGTGGACACAGAATTCAACGGTAGGGCGATGAGGCCTAAATTTCGGGCAGTTGTATAGCTAAGTAAAGAGCCAGATCGTCCCGACAAAACATGAATTGTTGAAACAGCCATCGTTGTCTTGCTTTCTATCACCGTTTCAAATTGTCCCAGCACCTTAAGGGGCGTGGTAGAACCATACGCAAAAATTTGAGCGTTCGATTTTTCTAACCGAATAGGATCTCTAATGCAAATTCCATCAAAGGTCTCCTTGTCTAAAATATCCGTTGAAGCACCGGTGTCAATCACCATTTCGACTTGAGTGCCGTTAATCATGACGGTGGCTTTCGGGGTTTTACCCTGTATATTTGAATTTCCAAGCGTAAACAAATACTCACCTTCACTACTGGAAGCAGACCTGGCAGGGAACGAAGATTGTAAAGGCGAACTTGGTACGAACTCGCGGTGGTTAGTCACGTTGTTTATGTGCGCTTTCCGTCCTGGCTTGTGTGGCGAGACATTTTTCTTAGAACGGCACACTTTCGCAAAGTGGTTAGCTTTCCCACAGGCACGACAAGATTGTCCACGAGCTGGGCAATGTCCTTTATGGGGTAGATGGAAGCCACAATTTCCACATACTGAGCTAGGGGATGAATAACTTGTTGTAGAGCGCAACGTGCGTTGGAACGAAGGGCCGTTTCGACCGGATCGTACTAAATGGGCTGTCTCCTGCTTTGGTGCGATACTATTTGGTAGGACTAAGGAGTCTTCCATCCCTTTAGCTTGATGGTCACTAACCTCGAAGGCACGTGCTGTGGCGAGTAAATTTGCTAAGGTTAACGTTTCTTCGCGGAGGGCGTATCGGCGTAACCGTTTCGACGTGCAGTTTTGAATTATAGCAGCTTTAATTTCGCTGTCGACGTCAGCAAATTCACAAGTCGCGGCTAGGTGGCGTAAAGCCTGGTACTCACTGCGAGTTTAAGTGCGCGCGCCTGCGAGAGTTCACGTTAAACTCCAGTGAGTACATGCAGTGCGTTTGAATTCCTGAGGGCGAGCGCTCAAAAAAAGTTAAACTCGCAGAACAAAATTTTTTGATCTTGGCGTTTAAAGTTCTGAAGTGCCGCGGAATGTCACACATCATCAGGAGGAAGTTGACTGATGAACATGTGGCTTCGAACTCGTTTCTAGGGAAATAAGCTGGAAACAGTCATTGTAGCGTTCACATTATTAAAAATATTTAAGGAGGGTTGCCCTTCAGCTACAGCTGCTTTTCAAGGGGCCCTCCATTTAAATACAATACATGTTTTGAAAAATAAATTTGAAAAAAAAAAAAAAAAATGCCTAATTACAATGTCTACTACCTAAAAGCGATATACCGTTATATAAAATATTATTTACAAAATTATTAAAGATACAATGATAAAAGTACAAAACATATATTGGTAAAAAAAAAAAAAAAAAAAAAAAGAAAAAAATAATTTCAAGCTATATACAATTCATGCATCATGCATCAAAGACGTTTTAAAGGAGGCAAGGTTAGGTGCTAGCTTCGATTCTGTTGGTAGGCTGTTCCACATTTTCGAGCCCTTGTAGGAGAAGCCCTTCTGCCCATTAGAGGAATTCCTCTTTGGCAGCTTGAGATCTGTGGCAGTATTTCGTAGATTATACGTGGCCTCAGAATAGTTTGCAACCAACATGTCGAAGAGGTACTGAGGGGCAAGCCCATTTCTAGCTTTGTAGACAAGTACTTGCGTTTCATATTGGATAAGTTCTTCGATCGTTTTCCAACCTAGGCCCATGATTAAAGGTTTGCTAGGAGCATCAAAATTGCTTCCTGTTATTATTCTGGCTGCGCGATTCTGAAGCTTCTGTAGTTGCTGTAATTCAGTAAGTCCACAGACACCCCAGACTGCGCAACAGTAGCGAAAATGTGGATCGACCAAACCAGTGTACAGATTTTTAAGTGACTCAAAAGGTAAAAACCTTTTGGCATACCTTATCAGCCCAAGAGATCGAGAAATCTTTTTCGATACTTCTTGAATGTGATTCTTCCAATCAAGAGTATTGTCAATATGGACTCCTAGATACTTAGTGCATTGAACAACATCGAGATCATTATGCCTTATATGCAGATGTAATTGCTCAGCTTGATTTTTCAAGATTGCAAGCTTCCGTTTAGTAGAAATTACCATGGAGTGCGTTTTAGCAACGTTAAGAGAAAGCTTGTTTCCCCGCAACCATTTATCAAGAGCTAGAAGGTCCTGGTTTAATGCCCTGTTTAACTGGGACATACTATGATTTTGTAGACTTAGGCTAGTGTCATCAGCATACATGTACACCTTAGCGTTATTAGTGATTTTAGGAAGGTCATTGATATAAAGTAAAAATAATAATGGGCCAAGACACGAGCCTTGAGGGACACCTATATCTATATTTTGAACTTTAGAATCCACACCATTAACCCTTGTAAACTGGGAGCGATTAGAGAGGTACGACTTAAACCACATTAGCTCCGAAGAGTGGATACCGTAGTGAGCAAGCTTTTGCACTAGGATTTTGTGATCAACTGTGTCAAAAGCTTTTTTCAAATCAACAAATATAACCCCAACATGTTTTCCCACATCTAAGCTGCTGTACCAATCATTAGTACATTTCAAAAGAGCAGTGGCTGTTGAGTGAAGTGATCTGAATCCAGATTGACTCGGAGCTAAGAGATCATTCGAGTTTAAATACTCATAAAGTTGGTTGTACACTAATTTTTCAAAGAGCCTTGAAACGACTGGGAGGACTGATATTGGCCTATAGTTTTCTTTGGCGCTTTTATCTCCGTCTTTGAAAATAGGAATAACTCTAGCAATTTTCCAAAGAGAAGGAAACTCCCTATCCTCTAAGGACTTGTTAAACATGTACGCTAGCGATTTGACGATGTAAGGCAAGGCAAGTTTCAGAAAATAACTAGAGATATTGTCGTTTCCAAAGCCCTTAGATGTTTTTATTTTACCAATGGCATCCCTAATATTTTGTTCGTTAATCTTTGTAAATTTCATCGTTTTATTACCTTCATTTATCCTGTAGTTACCAACTAAAAGGGGGTTTGGAGATGGATCAATTTTATCAGCTAACTCTTTGCCAATAGTGCAAAAGTAATCGTTCATCTTGTTTGAGATTTCATTTTTCTCATGGATTTCAATGTCTCCTACACTAAGAGATGTGATGTTGGTTGATTTGCTGCGCTTATTGAGAAGTGCGTTAGTTGTCTTCCAAGTTTCTTTCATATTACCTTTGCACTCAATAATCTTGTTAGTGAAATATTGCCTTTTTAGTGTGACATTAAGGTTGTTTACTTTATTACGGGCTGTTTTATATCTACCCATCATGGCTGGAGATTTGTGTTTAATAGCAGCTTTTTTAAGTCATCCCTGGATTTCATCAAGGACTTAAGCTCATTCGTAATCCATGGAGAATTCTTATCAGAAACCCTAATCTCTCTTATTGGAGCATGCTTTTCAATAATAGCAGAAAATACGGATGACCATTCTCTAATGATAACATTAATGTCACTAGATTTACTAACAACATTCTCCCAGCAGACTCTTGAAACATCGGCTATAAAAGCCTCATGGTTAAATTTTTTCATATTTCTAGTTTTAATCATCTTATGGCTCCCACCAACGGCAGCGTTGAGTTTCCGTTTGCAAAAGACACATGTCTCAGATACAATGTTTATCAGTTGCACTGCCAATGCAAAATGAATATAATAACGACTGCGGCCTTTCAACTGACACTAGGGATGGGCATTCTAAACTTTGAGTCATGTTTTTTCACTTCTAGGACGCACCAAACTCGAAAGATGTCCAAAGCGGATTGGGGTCATTCGAAAATAATGAAAAATGTACTCTAGATCCTTCTCTTTCTATGATTCAACCTCTTCCCTCTTCTTCTAGACATCAGGTATCCAAAATCATTTTCTTTGTTTCTCGTTGTAGTCCCTTTTCCTGTAAACTGTCTCATGACTCATCACTGTTCTCAGTTAAACTTGCGCGTTTATAAATTGTCCTAGTGAGTATGCCTGCGGGTTTAAATTCCACAGTTAAACTCTCGAAGGGCGCGTGCACTTAAACGCACTTTAACTCTCAGTGAGTACCAAGCTTAAACGAGTCGAATACTGATGAACAGACTCACCTGGAAGTTGTTTAGCTTGACAAAATTGGAAGATCTCGTAAGCGACATTCCGCTTGGGAAGAAAATAGGCAGACAGTGTGTCGACGGCAGTCTTGTAGTCATCCTCAGCACCATGATCTGGTAGCGTATCGAAAATATTATGTGTTTGTTGCCCAACTTGATACAAAAGCAAAGCACGTTTGCGCTTTGCATCAGTAATATCCATTGCTAATAGATATGTCTCGAATCGGCGAAGCCATGATGTCCATCGCTGACCAACAGAGCTAGGATCAGTGAAGGGGTCGAAGGGCAATAACGGAGCGAGATCGATGTGTGCGATAGCCATGGGAACGTACAGACAGACAACACACGCAAAAAAAAGACTACCTCACTATGCCGACGGCTCAAGGTAGCTCACCTACAAATAGATGAATTTTTCCTTGGTTTGATCTATACTAACCTCAACCAATGAAATTAAGAGATTGAACCAAGGTAGTAATTTTTTGTGCAAAAAATTAGCATTAATTATCATAATTATGACGTCATCATAATAACTATTTTGAAAAAGTTCGAATTTTTGACAGGCTGCTGTGGCAAAACCATAAGGTATATTTCTGTCAAATTTTCTGTGTTAGTGAGAAACAGATAGGTGCAGGGCATGAACCTAAAAAATGAAGCAACCTATCCTCATACCTTGAGCAGTATCTGATTTATCCAATGAGGACCAAATTTGTCACCGGAAAGGGTGAGGAAAACTTCAATAATCTGATTATTCTATTTAATATCACAACTCTTTTAGGTTCATGCCCTTGCCTTAGTAATGGTTGCAATAGCCTGAAAATTTGAAGTCACTAGCTCAAAAGAGTCATGAGATATTTTCTGCTAAAATTCAGCCTATAGCTAGAAATGACGTTTAGAGAAATGAAGCAATTAAGTTTTAGTGCTTCATTTGAACTAATGTCCTCCACTTTTATAGCTTTCATTACCCTCTAGTTCCTCTTGCCTGTCAATAAACCCTTTCCTAATGCTTCTGAGCTTCTTTCTTTGTCTCTTTTCTTTTTCTGAGCTCTTTCTTTGGAGGTTTTTTATACGATCCTCTGTGTGCTTAATAGATAACTGTTCAAAACAAATACCTGGACAAATATTCAAGCATTTCAGCACATCTTGTATCCCTATAGGGCCCTCATTGAATGTAATGATGGCAGAATTTACTGCCATTTCAAGTACATCTCTTTGCACAAATATATTTTTTGGACATTTTTGCCAGATCATATGATTTATGGCTTCATTTGAATTTTGTGTCCTACCATGGAGGCATTTTGATAGCAATTCATCTGAGCTAAGATCTTGGAAAATGGGGCGTATAATATCATGGATCCATTTTGGAATTCCAGGTTTTCTTCTATACTTATTCCCTCCATTTATTCTATCATGTTGCCACTTGCACCAAGTATTAGCATCAGTAGGACAAAAGCGATGTCTGACAGGTTCCTCTTCAAATTCAGTACAATGCCAAAGGACAGCACCAATGGCTTTCTTCATCTTATATAGCTCTCCTTGATTCTGCCTTATGGCAAGTCCATAATAATTTTGCATAGAATTTATGATCTTGTCTGTTAATTTGCCTCTTCCAGAGAGGGGAATACTGGTATTCTTATGCTGCTTTCTTAATTCCCTGAGCCGTGTTCCTAATCGCTTCTGGACATGTCCAATACATTCAAGTTTGGAAGGTAAAATGCAATAATCCCTATATGGGTTTGTTTCCAATACATCTTTAAAGGCTGATGTGTCGCCATCCCCTAAGTATGAAGAGTAAATCAAGTTGTACTTTTCTACAGATGAAGAGAAAATAGCAACAGCACCTGCACTTTCCATTGCTCCTGATGACCTCATATGATTGACCTGGCACACATGCTTTTCAATCCAATCATCATATTCTTTAGTACCTTTCTTACTTTCCCATCTAACACATGTTTTACAGTATTTAGACATAACATGCCTATCTAAGCATTTCCCATGACTTATTGCAGTCACCACCCCATTCAAGGATGAATATCCTCTCTTTTGCCATGTTCCATCTACTGATACATCACAAAGTGTGACTGAGGGGTTATCAGGGTGTTTTTTGGCTGATTTGTCCTCCTTAATCTGCTGTGCCACTTTTTTCATACTTTGTTCAGCCACAGACTCATATGCATCAAACAATGTATTATTTACATTCTTATATGAGTTCCATGAAATTCCCTTCATATTCATTAATCTTGCAAAGGTATTCAGGCCTTCATGCCCCTTTCCTATTTCTCTGAATGCAATTACTGCTCTAACATTCACCTCAAAGAACTTCCTTCCCCTGCTTCCCTTTTTAGTATCAATTTCTTCTGAGAGAAAATTGGAAACACTCCAGTCACATTTAAGGCAAAATATCTTTAATTTGCTACAGAACCCCATCCGTTCAGCTTCCATTTCCTCCATATCAATACGCTGAGAACAAACAGGACAAGTTCCAACCTGTCCAATAATTCTCTTCAATATCCCTGAGCTTATCAACATGAAAGTATTGGAGACAGAGATTGACCTTTCTACATTCTCAGGGTCTCCACTCAGACATTTTTTTGCTGGTGGAGTTCCTGGAAAGTCACTTGATTCTGCTCTCCTTTTCTCGCTTGCAGACTTGAGTCTATTGCCCTCCCCTTCCAATCTACGACGTGCTATCGAATCCTTTTTAGTGGAAACAAATTGATTACGATAAAACTGTCTCTTACGTTGATGACGTTTGTTTTTGTTCTTCTTTGAACCCATTTCCCTGTAAACCTGAAATGACGGCGTAAACAACTTGCCACACAAAAACTAGAGAACAACATTGAACAGGCAGAGGAACCGAGAGGGACTACAGCAAGGTAACTAAGTAAAAACATTCACACAGAAACATAGAAACGAAGCTTTGATGTGAAAAAGAGGTAGAACAAATGGTGGAACGAAACCCGGGAGAAGGGGCTTCAGAACCACAGATTAGTACTTTGAAAAGGTATTGCTTTGATGTTGCTAAGGCGTTGCTAAGGGGCAAAAATGATACTTCTTATAAAAAATGCTCAATATTGGAAAGTTATGCATCTGAAATAGCCACAAGGTGGGCACAGTGATATTCTACAATAACTTCTCTAATGTTTTTGATCAAAACAAAAAAGTCCCAAAATATGCTAAAAATTGGCATTATTTATAGATGAGCTACCTCAAGGATAAGTGTCCCTCTAACGAACACTCCCCCAACGTACCGAATCGTACATAGGACTCACCTTTGCTTGTCACGATTATCACGATTAGGTTGATGTACTCACAGCCAGCGGATTATCACGATTACACCTTATCGTAATCGTAATCGTAAACGTGATAATTCTTGAAAAGGAGGCCAACAATCAGGACCGCCGAACAACTGTGACCAAAGTGCTACGTGAATATATTGATGGATGCGCCATAGTAAAGACCTTAACCTTAAAGAGTGCTATCCTGTATAAATACTACATCAATTTTGACTGATGTAAGTGTGAGATGACATCTTCACTTTTCCTTTTCTATAAAATGCTCTCTGTGTAAAGCTGACTGCAGATTTAGGCCTTTTACGACGAGATCTCGATTGTATTCTAGCAACATGTCAGGCGTGCAGGTGTGCACTTGACTACCGTAACATACTATACACAGTTCGATAGCTCTCGATGAGTAGATTACGATGGTACCCTCATCAGCATGATATCAATGAAATAGATCGAATTGCAACACTTTGAGATGATTTAAATGCTAACCCTAACTCTAGCCCCTATCCCACTTAGCGAGCAAACATGGCAGCCATATTTGTTGGAAATAACTCGATAACTCCTCGAAAATTTAAGCTATGTGGTAAATGAGGGTATCATCGTAATCTACTCACCGAGAGCTATCGAATGGTGTATAGTATGTTACGGTAGGACGTCTATTTCTAGGAGAGGTACGATTCTGCAATAGCGCCGCAAATTTGGCCATTTTCTGTATTTTATGTTGAGAAATAAGACCGTAAAACAAATGCTTGATTTCGATTAATTACTATCACACGTGTGGACACCCTGTCACCAGGACTGTAGGGTATGGCCTTTTTCGACCAGATCTCTAGAGGGTGCACAAGAGAAAAACCCGGTGTTTATATAGGTGTGAGTATATGTAGAAGTATAGTATAGTATAGTATGATATGGTATAGTATAGTATAGTATGATATAGTATAGTATAGTATAGTATAGTATAGTATAGTATAGTATAGTATAGTATAGTATAGTATAGTATAGTATACTGTACTGTAATATAGTATAATATGATATACTGTAATATACTGTGATATAATATAATATGATACAATTGTTTATACATGAAAGTACCCTTTAGCAACACCCCTAGTGTTTTGTGCGTAATTGTAGGGGGGTCATATTGCACTTCTTGAGATTTTTCCCCTCTTATAGTATTTTATTATACCCCCACCCTATTTTAGCAAAATGTGGGAATCATCACTATCAGCAAAACTTTTATTGTAATTTTTATCTTGTTATTCATGAGTCAACTTTCTATCAAGCACTTCACAACCCTTTGCAGGTGGAACACTGTTTACCACTCCATCCAATTTTTTACTTAATATAGTCTGGTGGGATCATCAACTCTTCTACATCCTTCACGGTTGTTGCAATTTTCCTGGTAGGTCATTTTATTACCACCCCTCCACTTTATGAAAATCTAGAAAAATATCCATCTCCCTGCTGATTCTACCCCCACCTACAATTAGGCACAAAACAGTAGATAGACACTATATTACATTGTTGGATATAAAAAAGAGCAAACATATTGCTGATCTTCCAAGGTTTAATAATAATAATAATAATACCATATTTTCACAGGGTAATTCAATCAGCTATAAATATAGCTGCTATCAAGAGAAGCCCTGTATAGAATTAAAATTAAAAAAGTTAAAGAAAATTGCCATACATAAGGAAGAAGATACAAAATCATATAAAAATGTTTAAAATTAATCTTAAAAGGTTAATGTCATATTCAGCAAAATTTGTCCATGACAAAATACATAAGCTAATCTATAAAATGTTCCTTCAAAGCTTTCTTGAAATGAATGTAATACTTCTCAGTTTTCAGATAAAGTGGCAAGTCGTTAAAGATCTTTGTTCCACTGTAATATACCCCTCTTTTTCCACTTTCGGTTCTAACTTTCGGCATCCGCAAGTCCGTACCATTACGTCTCGTTGCTTTTCCGTGTTCAAGTTTCATAAAATAGTTGTGGAAGACTTCAGGAGCTGTTCCATTTAAACATTTTAAAACGAAATCTGCACATTGAATTGATCTTATCGATGCAAATGATCGCCATACACGATGCTTTTTATGTTGCTCTCCAAAAATGCTCTTAAGTGCTCTCTTCTCAATCTTCCTGAACCTCGTTTCATTTGTCTCTGACAATGTC
The DNA here is from genome assembly GCA_964019165.1 of Mastigias papua. NCBI lineage: Eukaryota > Metazoa > Cnidaria > Scyphozoa > Rhizostomeae > Mastigiidae > Mastigias > Mastigias papua. Next base: position 57,085 of record OZ025270.1, read on the forward strand.
GCGAACACAATGCTGCAATAAGTCATAACTGGCTGTACCATGGCTTTGTACAAATCAACAGCGGCATGGGTGGTGAGTATTGGCCTAATTCGGCGAAGGAGACCTAGTCTGCTTGAAGATTTCTTACAGATTTTTTGGATGTGATCGTTCAGAGTTAGGGACGGATCTAGATGTATTCCGAGGTACTTATATCTGTTGGTATTACTGATGTCTTTAGAATCAATAGTTATTTTTGTTTGATGTGTTATCTTGCTTCTTTTCGCCGCTGTTCCAAACATCATAAACTCGGTTTTACCTTGTTTAGGGTTCAAGATCAAACCATTACTGCACAACCAATTGTGTAACATTTTTGCATCATGATTTATAGCCTTTTCTATCTCGGCTTCACTTTTATCCGAAAACAGAAGTACAGTGTCATCTGCATACATTATGAGATTTGACTTTTGGATCTGCTGATGAAGATCGTTGACATGAATCAGAAATAACAGGGGGCCTAAAATCGACCCCTGTGGCACTCCGAACATAATCTTTTCTTCTCTTGACTTTTCCCCTTCAAAGCTGACTATTTGCGATCGGTTTGAGAGATAATCTTTCATGCTAGTATTGCATTTTAGCTTACAAAATGATTTTTTAATTGTTTTCTATATTGTTGCATAGTAGAAGGCTCCATAATTTTTATGGGACTATCATTCCAAACCTTCAAAGCTGTATAAGAAAATCTTTTCTTGGAGTATTGAAGATTATGCTTTTGGAAGAATCTTGCAAAACATATATATATATATATATATATATATATATATATATATATATATATATATATATATATATATATATATATATATATATATATATATATATATATATATATATATATATATATATATATATATATATATATATATATATATATATATATATATATATATATAGAATAAACCACAAATATACTATCCTTTAAGTAAACGTTTTGATCAGAATCTTCATCAGTACTAAACTTACAATGACATTGGGCCTGCTTAAATTACCTACATAACAATGGGGTCACAATTGATATTACCTAAGGGGGACCTACCTATTAACACCTCATGATAAATTAAGAATACATTATATGGGGAGGGCCGAAGCTGTGAAGTAAGAAACAAAGGAGGATAATATAGAGCATATAAGGTGATGCAAAGAGTGCGAGAAGTGTGAAGAAAAGAAGAATAGATGCTGGATAGACGCAAAATGGACAAAAGAAGCAATTAACGCTAGGAAAGTGCATAGGGGATTGCTAATGATCTGCATATCTGACGTTAAGTCCCTCAGGTATAAAGCTCTGTAGTCTAAACTGCCAGAATCCCTCCTTATGTCTAGAAACTCCAAATACCCTATCTATAATTTGAAAACTAACATCCTCTAAAAATCCATGATGGTTGGCTTCTGTAAAATGTCTAAACAACTCTGCCTGCGTCACTGCTACTCCACTAGAAAACTTCCTACTAGATGACTTATAATTGTTAAACCTGGCTCTAAATGATGTAAAGGTGCTACCTACATACTGCTTGCCACATACTTTACAGCCTAATAAATACACTACCCCTGAAGAATCGCAATTAAAATCACTATTTATATCATACTCCCTACCTGAAACATTACATCTAAACCCACTACCCTCTGACATATAACTGCAAACTTGACATCGCGCTTTACCACACCTAAAACAACCCCTAACTCCTTCTGTCCGAATCTTAGGAAGCTTAGCTCTAACTAGATTATCCTTCAAATTTGGAATGTGGTATTTGGTAAAAAGAGCGTAATACTCAACTTAAAGCTACTATGGACGGAAGTAGAAGTCTGATACAACACGATTATACTCGGCTTGCTTCTTTTAGCGGATGCGATCCGCATGAGAATAACAATTATTCCTTCAAAATACCAAATTATTCCTTCAAATTTTGGTGAAGTGGTATTTTAGAGACAATAGTAATGATGTTAGTAGTTTAGGTAGTAGTTGTAGAGATAATAATAATCATGATAATAATAATGGTCCCTCTTTTTACATTAAGTCAGGTTGGAATCCTCCCAGGGCCGATCCTATATTAGAATCCTATCTCTCTCTTCTTGAAAGCGAAGCTTTGTCTATTGTACCCGAAGGTAGAAACTTTAGTAATCTTTCCATCGGGGAACGACAGGCGTTGTATGATCTTAAATCTGACAAGACTATTGTTATTAAGGAAGCAGATAAAGGGTCAGCAGTGGTGGTTTGGGACAGAGAAGATTATTGTGCGGAAGCTTATAGACAGTTAGATAACAGTAGTGTGTATGAAGAATTAGATAGTAGTCCTTTATCAGAGTTAGAAGCAGAGGTTAGTAACGTAGTTTCGGAGATCCAGGTTTGTGAACATGCTTTGTCGGATAAGGAGGCTGAGTACTTGCAGGTTAGAGGTTCGAAGTTGGGTCGATTTTATTTGTTGCCTAAGATACATAAGGGATTGTCAGATGTTGTAGGTAGGCCGGTTATTAGTAATTGTGGTACAGCTACAGAGCATATTTCAGAATATTTGGACTTCCACCTTAATCCTCTAGTTAGTAAGAGTAAATCATTTGTTAAGGACACTAATCATTTTCTGTCGTTGCTAGCTAAGTTAGGTGACATTCCGGACAATGCCTTATTATGTACAGCGGATGTTGTGGGCCTCTACCCTAATATTCCACATGGTGAAGGTTTGGAGGCGATGCGTAAAGCCCTGGACACAAGGCAGAATCCGTCAATTTCTACAAAGTCATTAGTTAGTTTAGGAAAATTAGTATTAGATAGCAATGTGTTTGAGTTTAATGGTAAAGTGTATAAGCAGAAGTTAGGAACCGCAATAGGCACAAAGTTTGCTCCGGCGTATGCCAATTTGTTTATGTCCAGTTTAGAAGAAGATATGTTGAACAGTTGTGAAGTTAAGCCTTGGATTTGGTACAGGTACATTGATGATGTGTTTTTTATTTGGACACATGGCGAGGAACAGTTATGTAGTTTTGTAGAGTATATTAATAGTTATCATCAAACAATAAAGTTTACAACAGAGAAATCAAGGGATAGTGTCAGTTATTTGGATGTTTTCGTAAGTAGAAAGGGACGGGCCTTGGAGACAGATCTCTACTGCAAATCTACTGATACACACCACTATTTGCAGAGGAGCTCTTGTCACCCATGGCACGTCAAAAAAGCAATCCCATATGAACAGGCTCTTAGAATTAGAAGAATTTGTTCAGATGAGAAGAAGTTCAGAAAGAGGTCGGAGGAGTTAGTGAGTTGGTTAGTAGATAGGGGTTATAAGGAGGGTTTCGTTAGGGAGCAGATAGTTCGTGCTAGTAGTTTAGACAGAGAAAGACTTTTTAACCAGGAAGGTAGATGTAATGACAAGAGAAAGGATCAGGTTCCATTAGTAGTTACATTCCATCCAGCACTTAATGAGCTTAGGGGCATAATTAGGAAACTCCATACCATGTTAGAAGCGTCTGAAGAACACAGGATGGCCTTTAAAGAGCAGCCTCTTGTGGTCTTCAGACGGGCACCAAATTTGAAGGATAATCTAGTTAGAGCTAAGCTTCCTAAGATTCGGACAGAAGGAGTTAGGGGTTGTTTTAGGTGTGGTAAAGCGCGATGTCAAGTTTGCAGTTATATGTCAGAGGGTAGTGGGTTTAGATGTAATGTTTCAGGTAGGGAGTATGATATAAATAGTGATTTTAATTGCGATTCTTCAGGGGTAGTGTATTTATTAGGCTGTAAAGTATGTGGCAAGCAGTATGTAGGTAGCACCTTTACATCATTTAGAGCCAGGTTTAACAATTATAAGTCATCTAGTAGGAAGTTTTCTAGTGGAGTAGCAGTGACGCAGGCAGAGTTGTTTAGACATTTTACAGAAGCCAACCATCATGGATTTTTAGAGGATGTTAGTTTTCAAATTATAGATAGGGTATTTGGAGTTTCTAGACATAAGGAGGGATTCTGGCAGTTTAGACTACAGAGCTTTATACCTGAGGGACTTAACGTCAGATATGCAGATCATTAGCAATCCCCTATGCACTTTCCTAGCGTTAATTGCTTCTTTTGTCCATTTTGCGTCTATCCAGCATCTATTCTTCTTTTCTTCACACTTCTCGCACTCTTTGCATCACCTTATATGCTCTATATTATCCTCCTTTGTTTCTTACTTCACAGCTTCGGCCCTCCCCATATAATGTATTCTTAATTTATCATGAGGTGTTAATAGGTAGGTCCCCCTTAGGTAATATCAATTGTGACCCCATTGTTATGTAGGTAATTTAAGCAGGCCCAATGTCATTGTAAGTTTAGTACTGATGAAGATTCTGATCGAAACGTTTACTTAAAGGATAGTATATTTGTGGTTTATTCTATTTATGTAATTTATATACGTTGTGGATGCGGCTTAGGTTTAGTTTGTATATATATATATATATATATATATATATATATATATATATATATATATATATATATATATATATATATATATATATATATATATATATATATATATATATATATATATATATATATATATTTTTATATATAAGAGAGAATCAAAAATATACTTCACTTAAACTATAGATGTTTCAATAAGAGAAAAGGGTGTTGGAGAAGCTGATACCTACTGTCCCAGTGGGGTAGAGAGAAAACCCGACTGGGACAGTAGGTATCAGCTTCTCCAACACCCTTTTCTCTAATGATATATATAATTTACCTTCCATTCAATTTCAAGCGCTATCCATTGTAAGTCCTGTTTCATTGTGTAAAGTGCTCTATTGTCGTAAGTTAATTAGATATTGTTCCTTTGTTTTATCGTTATATATGCACTGTTTGTACCGGGAATGTTAGAACTGACGAAGGCTTGTGCCAAAACATTTTAAAAGTTGGAATTGTTTCTTGAGTGTCTATTTATTTCTTTAAGAATTTTGTTGTGATTGGAGCTGTTTGAGTTTGTGTATATATATATATATATATATATATATATATATATATATATATATATATATATATATATATATATATATATATATATATATATATATATATATATATATATATATATATAGGGTCATTCCATTTGAAATCAACAGCTTAGGTTAACCCTACCTCTCAGATTTGGCTTAAAATTGGTATACTTGGTAGTTTACCTATTTTAAACAGCTCTGTCAATTTTTTTGCAAATATTCCAACCCGTTCTGATTTTATTGGTGATTGAATTTTTGACCAATTCAAGCAGTTTTTTGGACACAGTAGGTGGGATATTTTTGCTAAAATAAATCCTGTTGTAATGAAGAGAAAACGTTCAGGAAACTCTTGAAAGTTTCACAATTAATGCATTAAGGCATGCAGAATTCAAAAATCAAATCATTAAATTCACATCAGAAGTACTCTGCATGAAATATGACTGCCTGAGATACATCTACTTTGTTGCTAAGCAACATACTGGCACTTAATTTTGATCTCCTCCCTCCAAAGGCCCAGCTCAGACCAAACAAAACTTGGTGTTTTTCTATTGTTGAAAGATAGATAAAGTTGCCATTTTAGTTTTATCATGGTCTCATCTTCATGTCTTTACTTGTATCACTTTTTAAAATAAGCTTAGCTAAGCTTTGACTGCATGGTGAATCACTTATAAGTTGATGATTTGTGACAAAAAGACAAAAGTGAGTGTAAAGTATAGTGCTGTTGGGAATGGGCGGTCTCTGCCTTACAAAATTTTTCAAAAATTCCCAATCCCAAAATATTGAATGTGCAATTCCATCTAGTTGATGTAGTTTTCGTGCAAGTGACTTATCTCATGTGTCATTTTAGCATGTAACTTATCTCATGAATACCTATCAATGGTAGAAAAATAGATAAAATCTACAGACGTTACTTGACACCCATGTGCTTTCTTGGAATGGAATGACCCATACATATATATATATATATATATATATATATATATATATATATATATATATATATATATATATATATATATATATATATATATATATATATATATATATATATATATATATATATATACCACTAAAATAACTAAAGTACTGGCTATTCTGAGTCAGCCACAGCGGGAAAAGTCACATGGTCATCTAGTCCCCACCACAGTTGATTCTTATGATATATATTCTAAATTACCCATAAACAACACATAACACCATTCACACAACACTCTACAACAAAATCCCTGTAGTACACCGCTGCACACTACATGCCACTACACAGGACTACAGTTACAGTAGTGGATCCAGTGGGGCAGGAGCTTGGACAACTTGGGCCATAGCCCCCAACAATTGAAGTGTATCAAGCATAGTATACTTAGATCTTTGTTGAAATATATTCCAAAGATTATATGACATGTCATAACTGATCAGTCAAAATCAAGAAGTTGTTCAACTATTTGCAGTTTTCTGGATCTATTGTCTTTTATTGTAGCTGTATTGATTATTGAAATGGCTCTCTCTTGTGGGTGCTGTAGTGATTCATTTCTGGAGTTAGATAGATTTCCCCAGATGATATCAGCATATCTCAAATGACTTTCGACAAGGGCATTATAAATATTAATTATTTGTGATTTGGAGACCATGTTTTCTGAACTTTTGTAATGTGGCAAGGCCCCTGTGTACCTTAGCTTTGGTAGCATTAAATTGTCCTTCCCAATTGTTTTACTTTAAGTGGGTACTAAGCCTCAGATGTGCACTGTAAGTATGCACTTGGCGTTTTGGTTTACAACTTAACATTTGTTTTGTTATGATAAACGGTCTTGTCACATCAGAGCAATATTTGCTTCATTAATACCATTATGATAACTGGACATTATTTGCCACGAAATTCGGCCCAGAGAATTACACCATGCCGCAACTTTCAGCAGCCTGTCACGCCCATCTCCTAGTGTGCAGTATCATTCAAGCTAAATATCTTGAGCATGCACTTATCAAACTCTGCAGTCTGGCATGTAGCTAGTCCAAAGATGCATTCAGGAGCTAGTCCTCATTGTAAATAAGGGCACTTGATCCCCAAGATCTCAGTTGTGAATGGAAAGTTTACAGTCTTGCAGTGTGGAAATTCACTGAAAATGCAGTTCAGGTGTGCCATTTGAATTTTCAATGCAAATGTGTAAAATTCAATGATATGTACTGTTTGGCACATCAAGGTTCATATTTAACTTCACTTTTCTTGTTCAATCTACAAAGTGATGCAAATCATCAGTTTCCAGCTGTCTGGGAACTGGGCCCTCTGGGAACCACAATTTTCAAAAGAGTACCCTCAGTAGCATTGAAATTATCACATTTTGGCAAGTGATAGGGATATTTTTTAAGTGTCCTTGGAACAACCCTGCACTATATTACTGAATCATACCTTTGTCTTCAAGATGCCTTTTAACGAGTCTAGGTGGCAATGTTAGATATGTTTCATTGAGCGGGACCCAACCATGATGGTTTCTCCTATCTCACTTCTCAAGTCTCAGTCCCCAATATATAGTCTTTCAGTGTTGTCTCTTTAGATGAGTCACTTAGTCACTTGAAACAAGCCTAATTGCCCTTTAAAACTAAAAGATGTTTGATTCTTGAATCAATGGATTCAGTGATGGACCCCACCCAGATTAGAATGCTTCATATCTTGATGCACCCTTTTTGTCAAGTGTGCACTACCAATTTCCTAAAAAAGTCTTTGCATGTGCAGCTGCCATATTTTCCATAAAGGCATGTCCTAATGAGATCATGTATGAACCAAGTAGAGGTGTGCAATGCACCTGGTTGATCTTGTAGATGCACCAATGGGCCCACAAACTGAAAATTTGTTTGGAAAATCAATACATAATGTGATATTCTTCTTGAAATCTTTTTTGTTATTTTTCCTTTCAAGAAGTCTTTTCCTGTATATCTAAGACTGTCTATCTATACTGTGTAACTATGATACCATAACATAACTAGGGGCCAGTTTCTCCCAATGGTGGAAGTTTTAGTATCAAAGAAACTGTTTTTTGCAACATTTGTTGCAAAAGACTGCTGAAATTACTCAATAAGTAAAACATCAAAACTGAGCTGCTAGAATCATAACTCACAACAGCTTTGATATCCCTGATATACTGTTTGTCAATAAGCTGGATAGGAAACCATTAATGAACTTATAGATAATGAATGGTTGACAAATCTCAACACAAGCTTGTTCCACAAAATTCAAGTAGCAATACATGGTGTCCACTCTGGCTGGAAAAGCTGGAATAGCTGGAAAAGCTGGAAATTGAGCCTTTTTTCAGAATTTGGCTGGAAAAGCTGTAAAACCATATGGTTTTCTCCTACTTTGGCTGGAAAAGCTGGAATTTTGATTTTTGGGTCTAATTACAGTTTTTACTCATCTTTTTTAAAAATGCAATTGCAGTCAATTGTGTTGTAAAGTTCTAAAAGGTCAAAGTTCCCACCCACAAACAAGATGTTAAGCAAATGTTTCACTTTCTGTTGTTTTCACAACTTTCTACATCTGTAGTTATGACTGAGTGGAAGTGCTCCTAGAAATTCTTACCCTCCAGGGGTGGTTTACTGGAAGAAATTTACTTTGTATAGGAAATTCCAGTGTATTGGAAATTTATGGCCACGCAATACTTTCTGATAATAATTGGACTGCAATTTCAATGGCTGGAATTTCATATCAAAATTCAAGGTTTGGCTGGAAAACAATGTGCTTTTTCTGACCAAAAGGCTGGAAAAAGATCACTTTTTTCTGAAACTTGGGCTGGAATTTCAACTTCAACTCAGTGGACACCCTGCAATATGTTCCTCAAAACTCACATTGCTGCTCTAGGAATCTCTACAGTACAGATACAAACTTGAGGATTGCAATAGAGAATTGCACAAATGGCCAAAAGTACTTTTTCTTCAGAGGAGGAACTTTGGAATAGCCGTTGAGTTGTGTCAAAACAGGTAGCCTAAGTGCCTTCAATGCATCTATTTAAAAAAGGTTCCTTATCTCTTGTTTTGTTTTATTCATAACTCTTTAACATTCAGCTTTGTAAATTTAGACCTTGACCATAGTTATGTTTTTAGTATGGCTTTGTAGCAGTGCACATATTAGTTTATAGTTAGCTTGGTAGGATAATCTCTCTTTAGTAGTTTGTTAGTATGTATTGGAGGTCCCCTTGAAAAGAAGCTTTTGTGTAGTGGCAACCTCCAAAAATATACCAAATCAATTCAAATCAAATGAAAAATCAAACAATATTGCTGCAAAACAATTGTGGAGTCATAGATGTAGAAAGGGGGCCAGGTCGCTTTTCCGACAGTTCGATACTCCGACAGTTCGATATTCCGACAGTTCGATATTCCGAAAGTTGGACAAACAACGTTAATTTACCTAATATACCAAACATCAAGGAAAATTTCTTACAGTAGGATTAGAAAATATTTTTCTGCTACTGTCTATTAATTTGAAACAATGTTTTTGCCTCCAGCTTCTTTGCTCTTTTTTCTTTCTTAGTTAACCGAGCTAACTAGTTGTTGATTCTTTTCTCTTTTCGGTTTTGAGACAATATTCGCGACACTATTCACAGAATTTTTGATATTAAATCCGTGCAAAAATATTCCATAATTTACATAACTAACGCGCACCATAAACTCTTATTCAAATTGTCCGCGTATTTAAGCAAACTTTCCACTCTGGTAAATGGGTTTCTAATAAAATGGGTTTCTTATAAAAATATTTCATTATGTGTGGTGCCCTGGAAACAAGTTTTACCCCCTTGCCCTTTTCATGTGCAGGCGTCCCTGGTCTTATAAATGTACTTACCTAAGGAATGTACTATAACATAGTCAAAATCAACTGTCGGAATATCGAAGTGTCGGAATATCGAACTGTCGGAATATCGAACTGTCGGAATATCGAACGGACCCTGTAGAAAGCATATGGTTGGTGAAAATTTGAGCTTTTTTTCTTATCAAATTCTTTGTGATTTGATTGTAGACTTTAAGGAATGTTGGATGTAAGACAGTATGGTTAGTTAGCCCAGTTCAAGAAAATTAGCTCTGGGTGTACATCTCATAGATTTTTGAAGCATTTTTGTAAAGAGCAGCAAGAATAATGTTAGAAATTTGTTTAAGATTCACCTTAACCACCATGACACATGATATGTTTTGAAAATTCATCAGTACTTTCTATTCATCAATAGAATGAAGATTTTTATTATTCTTAAAGCTTGCAATTTGACATGGATATCCAGAATTGGACAAACTATTGTGGTATTGGTATAATTGGATGCTGTTTTAAAAAGAGACCCAACAGACCTCCACAGAATGCTAAAGGCACAGATGATCAACAGCAACAGCCTGTAATGCTTGATACTGCTCATATGGGTATTTGATATGATATGACATATATTTTGTTTACGCAAAGTTGACAATTTTATCATCATTCTCTGTTTTCATTGAAATTCATTATGCAAAGCTAATTATGTTTTGTGCTGGTATGCAGTGAGATATTGAATTGTCTTATACTACTATTTGTTGATAAACATATTCATTTTATCATTGTACTTTGTAAACATTGGCATTGCAATCTTCCTGGTTTTAAACGGTATAGATCATTAGTGGAGTAGAGGCATAGTTAACAATAAGAACTGCTATCTGTTACCCTGAATTGCTTGCTTGCACAAAGATATGTCAGAAAAAGAACTACCATCAATGACTGCTTGGGCTGCTTATTTAACTGTTGACATAGAATATGGATTCGGCAGAAGGGTAACTCCCATGAACACCTAAAAACCTTTGCTTTACCTCATTTTCAAGTCAGCAAAGATCAAATCACCATCAGATAGATACTGTAGAAAATATAACAAATTCAGTGACGAAACATGACCTTCCCTTTTGTGGTGGTGTATCATTTTGTACAAATGTAATTGTTTTGTTCACATTTCTTTAGGAAATGAATGTGTAGTTGTTAAGAATGGTAGAAGAATATGTGGCACAGGAGGTGCCCTTGCAAATGCCCCTCTTGTACAAGATAAAAGTTATTTTGAAGTCAAAATTCAATCTGGAGGTATATTATTCATTTATAATTTAATCCGTGTTTCAAATGTAGCAGTTCTATTCATCTCATTTTTTGCGTTCAATATAATTAAGTACCATGAGACTCACAGATTTAAAGCTATTTCACTGTATCAGGGATGATCTTGGAAATGTCACGGATGGGTAGCAGTCAACTAGTTTTCAGGTTTTAGGTAATCCATTTAGCACTATTGGTCAAGTAGGAAATCCACCATCTCAAAGTCTCAGATTTAAGTTACTTTTGATATCTTCAAAATTGTGATCAATAGTGCCATACTCAAATGACTATATAGTGAGTGTGTTTTCTCACTGGTCAGTAGGAATAAACCTTACATATTAACCATACATTTATTAATCTGAAATATAGCTCAAAACAGCAAGAACATTCTTTGAGCATACTGAAAAGCTAGAGCTTAAAAGCTTAAAAGTGTTATGGAAAAGTCCATAGAGCTTTTTTGAGCTAGAGTGAAGTTTCATAGTGCCAGTAGACTTTTCGCAAATGGGAAATAAATGCTTTTTCTGTATTGCTGCCAACCCAACTAGACAATACCTTTCAAATTTCTTAATATTAAGCACACAAGAGTTTTCCTTGACAGTTAGTCATTCTTTTTAGGTTTACAACTTCATTGCTAATATTCCAAAATAATGTTTACTTTCTGCTCTAGATGCTGCAAAACCAATTCTCACATTAATATCATGGACACCCACATAGTTGAGCCCAATCAACTGTAGTAATTTATTGTTGTATAGTTTTTCTATAGTCTATGAGTGAGTCATATCATCTACAGCCTCTTATTTTCATAGCTGTCATATTTGTTATTTTGAAATCAAGCTAGTTTTTGTTTATTTGCCATATTTATTAAATCTTCTATGATTGTTCTTTGGTTATGAGGACATCATCTTTATTTTCCATTTAACAGTACAACATTCTTTTATCATCCAATCATTTATGTTAGGAGTATGTCTATTGCATTGCCATGTCTGAATTAGCTGATAAATGCAGCACATTTGGTACTTAGAAAAAAGCCACATCTTCATGACAATGCCTTCCTAAGCATGCTATAAACAACTCAATGGTTTCTACCATCACCAATAGCAAGTCATTCAAATACCTCTGTCGCTATTTCAATTTTACCATAGATAATAGTAATCACATGTCAACCCTTCTCAGCTCAGTCAATGACCTGTTGGTAAAAATCGACTGCTTTCCATGTCATCCTAAAAATGAACTCCTTTACCACCGATTTGTTCTATCCAAACTGTCTTGGCATTTGAATATTGCAGATCTTAGCAAGACATGGGTTATTGAAAATTTGGACAACATCGTTTCACGTTTTGTGAAGAAATGGCTTGAACTTCCTATAAGTGCAACTTTCAGTTCTCTCATATTAAATAAATTCAACTATTGCATCACCCTTGTCTTTCCATCTACCAAATTTATTGAATATCAAACTACTATACCCAATGCTTCATGACAGAAAGTCCCTTTGGGCGGAGACTAGCTACAGTACAAACCTTCAGTACGACCAATTCAGAAATACCAACCACGTTCTAAAACTATGCAACATGGCCATGAAAAATGCATTAGTACTACTCTCTTGTCGCAGGGTTCAGTACTATCATCCATACTTAAGTTTGCATGTCTGTAAACTGACGGCCTGTGATTAACCATTCAGCAAAATTTGCTTAGAAGCACATTCAACTTTTCTATAAGATACTTAAATTACTCTTCTTACTCGTAGAAATCTCTGTAACTGGTCAATTTCTCAATGGTCTTCGTTCTCTTTCTACCCTCAGTCAGACTCTACAGCACGTGGTATCTAACACATTCTCGCTCAAACAATGCACAATTTACACTGATCTACCTTGCTTTTTGTCCCCATGCAATCTTTTAGCCCTGATCTTCTATTACTTACAAAAGACAATTTGCTCTACATTCTTGAGCTCACAATAGGGTTTGAAACTAACGTACAAATAATAGTAATCGTAAGGCTGCCAAATATAGCTCATTGCTTACTGAACTCTCTCTCCTTATTGTAAAGTTACGTTTATCAAGCTATCTATGGATGCTATTGGAACTATGGGTTCTTCTTGTACTTCTTTCTTCTCGTTACTCACTGAATTGAGCTTTGATAAGACCATCAAAAAACAAATCATTATGAAAGCTATGAAAACCTCAATAAGATCAAGCCACTTCATGCTTTATGAAAGAAATAAACTTGGACTAACCCAGAACTCTTAACCATCTAATTCTGATCTTTTCTGGAACATTTAGTAGTTTTTTGTTTTGTTTTGTTTTGTTTTGTTTTGTTTTGTTTTTTGTGATGTACTATGTATTCTGTACAGTCAAGCCAGTTATGCACTGCCATTTTTTTTTTGAGAGGTGTATTTTTCTAAGTAGTTTATATATTCAATGAGAAGTTCCAAAACAAAATTATTTTCCGCTTTATAGCTTTGGCACAGGCTGTTCTTAATGCCGAAACATTCCTCTTGGGTTTACAACTAGTAGCCAGGGATGGCTTTCACCTTCATGTCTAAGGCTTTCCTGCGTATTCTAGCTGTTCCCAACAAGAATGATTTTTGTACCATTCTAACATTCAATTTAATACCAAGTGTGTCCAACCATCAACTGAAGCCCTTGCTAATACACCCCAGAGCTCCTACAACAACTGATGCAACAACAACCTTTTTCCGTGACCAGAATCTTTTCAGCTGTCTTCTTAGGTTTTGATAGTTTTTAATCTTCTCCATTTCTTTCTCACGTATCCTACAGTCATCTGGTACAGCAATATCAATGATGACACCTGATTTAGACTTTTTACTTACAAAGACTATGCCGGGTCTTCTTGCCTCAATAACATTATCACACTGGATATTTATATCCCAGATTAATTTACCATCATCATCTTCCACGACTACTTCAGGGCAATGCTTGTACTACTTCTCTTTTCTCGCTAGGTTATGCTTTTCTCACAATTTCGATTACACCAATTTTGCAAATGTGTCATGTCTTCTCTTGTACTCACGCTACGCTAATAGCTTAGAATTTCAATAAAGTGTCTAAAAATTACAGTATTTACAATAAAAAGATACTTAGAAGCTAAATGCTTGCTCAAAGAAATACGTTTTTACTGCCTTCTTGAAAACAGTTATGCTCTTAGATTTTCTGATGTGGAGAGGCAAAGAGCTCCACGTATAAAGTGCAGTATATCCAATAGTCTCTATTTATTACTTTTGGGATTTCAAGTAGCGATAGCTCTGCTGATCGAAGCGTTGTGGGTCTACCTATTTTTATCTACTTCTTTCATTATATCCTGGTTAGGTACCGTAATTTCTCTTTTTGGCCCTCCTTCTCAATTATGCCCCCTCTCCAGTAAGCCCCCTTGATAGAAGAAAAATTCATTAAGCCCCCTCCCTTTTAAGCCCTCTCAAGAATATGAATTATGCTAAACAAGTTATGCTGATAACAAGCAAAAAACTTTGGTATTGATGATGTTCATTAATACGGCAACAAACCAAATCAAAATCAGGCTCAAATGTCTTTGTGTTGCAAGCGGAAATGATAATAACTGATCAAGATGACAGTGTTATTGGTTAAGAATCCTGGCATATACATATTATATCATCGTAGAAAATCGGTTCATTTCTCAAAAAATTTGTTAAGCCCCCTCTCAATTAAGCCTCCCTCTCCAATATGCCCACCCCTTAAGTGTTTGAAAGCAAACATCCGCCGGGGGGGGGGCTTAATAGAGAATTTACGGTAAATAAAATCCATCAAGTTTAATAAGTGTCCCTCTCTTCGGGATAACCACTCCACACTTCTATAGACCAAATTCCATACCGATATCTTCACTAAATTTGAACACTGTTTTTACTAGGCTATCTATTTGATCATTACTTTTCATTCATGAGTTTCATTCATGAAAAGAAGGTGATTAAGTTTAAATTCTTTCCCACCTCATTCATAGGAAGCTACTTTTCTTAACAGAAAAGACACAGGAATCAGAGTCTAGAGAAAGTTCCAACCTTCCTCCCGCTGTCAAATCTTCATCATAAACTTTCCTCTTTTAACACAATCAAAAGTGGCCGAAATTCTTGAACTCTGCATTGTGCATGTCTCGGAAACTTCCACTGTATAAGGGCTATGCCTTTCACAATCGATGCCTGATGAACTGAGAACTTTGCTGAAACTGGCCTGTTGGTACAAAGAACGAAACCTTCTTCAAATACGACATAGAAAAAGCAAAATCTTCCTTTGGCTTGGAGCCTTGGAGCCGTGACTTTTTCTGGCCTCTGATAGGAATCATACAATTAGCGCAAGTAAATGCCTACAAACTATCTCCTTGGAAAACTCATATTTTGACGCCAATCTCGCATAAATCTGACCCATTCGAAGTCAAACGAAGCTTCCATTTCTTCATGCTTTCCCCAAAAATCTTCTGACATTATGAGCAATGCCATGCATGTCAAGACAGTCTAGAATCCAGCTATATAGGAAAAAAACCATTGGCTTTCTATGGTCTATCCACTCCGTAGCAAGATTTGTTCTTATTTTCCTACAATCTTTAAGTATTGTCTTTTCAATCAGTAACTGGTCCTTCGTTCCTTTGCTTTTCCTCCTGCAAACCTTGTACATATTGTCTGCAATTCTTCAATTATGAACGAAGGACGCATTGTTGTTAATTTCAGTTTGGGCTTTGAGTGAAAAGCTGATATGTTATGTTGATGTTTAAGAGTGCTATTATTATTTTGAGAGTGTTCTCTGTGTCCTACTGATCTCTATAGCTCTTGCAATCACCTGCAGTTGTTGTAATGTTAAGATTGTTCCCTTCTCTTGAAGCTTTGTATACAATCGATTCTATGAACAGTTTTCAATAACTTGTGCCCGAATATTTGAATCTCGTTTATCACCAAACTGACAATAATCTGCTTTCTGTAGAAGCCGGATTACATATTAATCTATAGATTCATCAGGCAATTTTCCCATGCTTTGAAATATGTGTCGCTCATAAGGCTCGTTGACTTGAGGTGTAAAATGATCATCAAGTTGCTTCATCAACACACTATAAGCGGTTTCATCCTCTTCTGGTTGTGCAGCAGGTAAAATAAAATATACATCTTGTAACTCCATACCCCCACAATGAAGAAGCATATCTTTCAATTGTTTTGGATCTGTAACTCCTTTCCCTTCCACAAAACACTCGAATGCATGTCGCCATTTCTCCAACAAAAACACCAATCGTGGTGGGCTCTCCGCCACAATCAAATCGCTGAATATCTCCAAAGTCATTATCAATAGAAGTCGCCATTAAGCAAACTCGTAGTCCTTGTCGCCATTATGTACTATTTAGTGCCGATTGCCCAGATATAAAATAGTAGTCAACTCACTGAATCAACTCGGTCTACATCGCCATTTAATAATCTACTTTGCATAACCAATAGATACATATAAAGTCCCGTATGTAAACACTACAATCAGATTTACAAAACTCCCACAACCCTTTCAATTAGAAAAATTCAATGTCAATTTTGATTGTAAAATTGCAGGTGATTGGTCAATTGGTGTTGCGCATTTGAATTGCAATTTGAGTAAGCTGCCTCTAGGTAATGACTCCATGAGCTGGGTCTTAAGATCTGATGGTGCCCTCATGCATAATGGTGTGGAATCAGATAAGATTACAACTTTACCAATGGAAGGGGAATATCTGGTAAATATATATTATTTAAACTTTTTATAAAAGCATTGATGAGGGACCTTAGTTAGTGTAACTGCAACAGATATCTTCATACTGTCAGATATCAATCAATGGCATGTTATTTTGCTTTTAGTCTTGGAAATGACCTTGCAGTTGTCAATGGTGCAATTTCTTCGCAGTAGTATGTAAGAGTATTTCAGTAACACTAAAATTGTTTCAATGCAAAAGTTTCCATCTAGATTACGAAAATGAGCCCCGATCATATACACCCGATATCAGTAAACTTCCCATAACTTGATAACATTATCTTTTTAGTTGTGAATAGTAGTTGTTAATTTATTTGTTTGTTTCACAGTTTGCCTTTCATTTTCCTGTTAAACTTGTAGGGTTGCAGCTTTGATCACTTGCAAGTGAATTTCTATTATAATGGTAAAAGTCTACACTGTCCATTAACTGGAGTGAAGGGTACAGTATACCCAGTAGTAAGCGGTAAGCATCTTTCAACCAGTCAGTAAACATTATCAGACTTGCCAAGTATACCGCATTTTGCCTTTTGTCCCGGAAACTCGCACGCATGGTTATCTTCGTGCAAAATTTCCTCATTTATAATTTGCCAAAGCCATTTTAGTATCTGAACTTCGTATGGCATACTTTTTTCGACACGTTGACATGTTTCATGTTATCAAACAACCAAGCTCCTAATTCATCGAGTTTGCCATCTTCGATTGATCATTTCCCAGCATAGTGGACAAATCTTGATTGGCTGTAGTAAAATTGGAGATTCTGGCCTTCTGATTGGTCAATAAGGCAGAAGATTCCCCAATTGGGGATCGTGCTAGCAGCCAATCAAGATTTGTCCACTATGCTTCATTTCCCACGATTTACTAAACTTAATTTAAGCTCATTGATTTTGGAAACTTGCCACATTTCTCAGTTCTCATTAATGAATGTACTGCTGTAATTTCATGTGATAAGGGAGTCGCTTTCACTTTTGTCCCACTTAACTTTGGATGTAATTTGGCAGGCATACATTGTGTATGAAAGGGTGGAAAGTACTTTAACAAATTCCTCGCTTTCAGTATGCCTGTGTGGCATATACTGCATAATACATCGTTATACATTTATTGTTGCTTCATAGCATTTAGTTTTAGTCAATGCTGTGTGTCTTCGTCTAATTTATTTAGTGCTATGCATAGTAATCACTTTTATTATTTGTTTTTTTATAATTTAGGTGATTTAGAACTTTAAACACTAAGCAATTTATGATGTGCTATAAGGATCATGTATGATCCTTATGGAAACTTGAGACTAAACAGTTTGTGTGATTGCCTAAAATGTAGGACATATGACAAGTGTTGAGAAGACTCTTGGCCTCTGGTTTTTGTTACAGTGACTTTGCTTTACATTACTGTTCTAAGCATTCATTAGCAATGGTGATCACATAATGACATCTCCTTTGGAATTGTCAATATTCTTTATGGATATCTAGGCAGTTGACAATTTTTACGTTTCTATGCCAATATGAGAAGTTCCTTCGCATCTTGAGAATATGCTCCTCAATTCCCTTACTGCTTGTGCATAAAGAAGTATTGAGATTTGTTCACTTGAGAAGGTAACTCTGAGTTGGTTAAATGAGGTCCACACCACATAGCAACGGCTTTTTTGGTACTCTTTGTAAGGTAGACCTGGACGATTTTGAAATTAATTCCTTCGGCGTCCTGAGGAGAGAGTTCATTGAGAATCCTGAGAATTCGGGGGCTGGGCATCGGTATTTTGGAATTTAGCATATAGCTTAGCATGTCAGTGATCTGTTGGTCTGGATGAACTAACTGAACGCAATGCATGAGAAAACAATCGGTCGTTAGCAGTCGATCTGAAATAGTGAAATTGTCAGAAGGAACCAAACGTCTATTGACATGAGCGATGTTGAACACATTATGAAGCTATATACTTATAGCATGCAACCTTCTCTGAGTAAGTGCTTTTACAGGACCGCTCAGTTGCTGGTGGTAGTGCCTGCTTTGTCACATACATCGGGGCTAAAAGCCTGCTCCTGGTCCCATATCTTGCTTTTTGGAGCTTATTAGGGATATTTCTTTGTTAAAGACAGTTTTTCATCTCTACTTGATTATTCTAGTAGGAAATCAAGTTCACTTTTGATATAGAGACACTTCTTCAACCAGAGACACTAGTAGCTCATATTTGATATAGGGAACTGTGTCCCACCAGAGGCCAATAGTAGTTCATCTTATATATGGAGACACTTCTTCAACCAGAAACACTAGTAGCTCATATTTGATATAGGGAACTGTGTCCCACCAGAGGCCAATAGTAGTTCATCTTATATATGGAGACACTTCTTCAACCAGAAACACTAGTAGCTCATATTTGATATAGGGAACTGTGTCCCACCAGAGGCCAATAGTAGTTCATCTTATATATGGAGACACTTCTTCAACCAGAAACACTAGTAGCTCATATTTGATATAGGGAACTGTGTCCCACCAGAGGCCAATAGTAGTTCATCTTATATATGGAGACACTTATCCTACCAGAAGTCATGGTAGTTTATCTTTGATAAAGAGACACTTGTTCTAGTAGAGGCACATGGTGGTTCACCTTGAGTACTGTTCACTTGTTGAGTAGAATATGCGGTGGCTCTTTATTTTTGATGCTATTGAAGTAGTGAACCAGTTGCTTTCCACAATTGTTGGCAATGCTGCTATGCTAATTTTTAACCTTAATAATATCAACAATTTCTTCTCTGGGACATTAAACTTGAAAATTTGGAACATGGGTAATCCTTTGATGTGTGGCTCTAGCTTACATGGTATGTTAGTGATGCCTTGTCAAAACTACGTAAATTGCCCAACAACAGTTTTTATAGAATCCAGAATTTATTTATAATCTTTAGTTAAAGTCACATTGACTGCTCCTTGATCTTTTTCATAGCAGAGTTTTGATAAGCATTTATGTGTGGTCTTTGGGCATGGCTTTTATCTTTTGAATCTTTGACAATGTAAGAAAATTTACTGGTTTCGCGCCTGTCAACTCTGACCTTTGCTCTGTGTGAGACCAGTGTTTTGAGCTCGTAGTTTCAGTGTGGTGGATTTGGCTAGATTCCCACCATTTTAGCGAGATAAGTCGATAAAGGTTTTACGTCTCCCACCGAGATGGCCCCAAGCAAATTAACAGATAACACACTCAGATTTTTTCCAAATGAGAACGTCATAGACATTGCAAACAGCAAATAGCCAAAGCAAGTAAAATCAAAACAATCTCACAAGTTTATCGCTTTGTCATTTCGGATTGAAAAGTCCTCTCGATTTCATCTCCCTTCTCTCTCGATTTCATCTCCCTTCTCTCTCGATTACAATTGTCTCTGCCTCACAGCACGCATTCACTCAGTATATGCATATACCCCACTCGCTCCTCTCTTTGCATCTGAAAGATGTCAAATACAAAGTCAAGGTCAAATGTCATTTTCTTCTTCATTATCAAATGTTCCTTGAATATTGGCAGTGGCATCGATGTTCGCTCTCTTTTTTGGTCAAAATTCGTTTGCTTCAGCATTCAATTTCTGATTTTGGATATTGAAACTGAATAGGTCTTTCCATGAATGATTTCCCAGGTCTCAATCTCACTGCCGCCACAACGTTGTCTCTTCCTGGTATCAAGTGTGTGATTATTCTTGTTTTCCATAGTAAACGATTTTTCCCTTCGCCTTTTATCATGACCACGTCACCTATCTCTAGATGTTCCTGTTTCCCGGAATGTGTAGCATTGTGCCTTTCTCAGAGAGCCCGTACATACTCTGACTTCATCTTTTCCAAAGTGCACCCTTGCGTTTTCTCTGGAACTTTGTTGTCTTTCTCGAATCTCTGTCTAGAATATCTTATGGTTCTTCTTCTGGCAAAGTAATTGGCTTTTCAAGAAATGAGTATGTTGAGTGTTGGTACCAGGATCTCTATGTCATCTTCACAATAGGTTAGTGGTCTGTTGTTTAGCACAATCTGAATATCTAGCAGGACATCTTGCATCTCTTTACATGATAGTGTTGCTGCTCCTACGATTTTGTGCGGAACTGCTTTCACTATGCTCACCATCCCTTCAAGCATTCCACCCCACCAGCTGGCACGACTGAGATTAAGTTACCAAATTATCCCTAGTTGGATGATGTACCCTTGCACCTTTTCACTTTTCTTTACTCTCTTTCTCCACTTCCATGCAGCAATAAATGTGCTTCAGGTATCAGATGTTATCTTTGACGGTCTCCCTCTTGCTATAATGAATCGTTTGAAACTTGAAATGCATTCCTCGTATGTCATGTTTGATAATAGCTCCAAATGTAGACCTCTGGTTAGACTGCATATGTAAAGGAGGATGTATGCTTTACTTTTAGCTTTCTTCCCAACTTTGAGTGTGATTGAACCAGCATAGTCGACTCCCACTACGTTACTTTGTATGTTTCCTTCAGATCTCTCTCGAGGTAAATTCCCTTGAGGAGACTGGCAAAGCGGTGGTGTGAAATTTTTACATCGTTAGCATTTAACTTAGACTCTCTTGGTAATGCTTCTCAGCTTTGGGATCCAGTAGTTGTCTCGCACCTTGGACATTGTAAATTGAAATCCTCATGTAAGGTCTGCATGTGTGCATTTTCTACAGGTTTCTCTGAGATATGATGTCTAATTGGCAGGTAAAGGGGATAAGCTCCTTATATACGTCCTCTACATTCTTTGATACCTTTTCATTCTTTACTGAGTTTAGTCACTGACAATCGGTCTTGAATTGGCCTGTCTCACCTACATCCTTCTGTGCTCTCTTTATCATGAAATTGATTTGCTCTTGGATTTCTAGTGTTGACAAAAGTCCTTTAACTCTCTGATTACTCTTTAGATTATTGATGACTCTCTTCACCCAACCAATACTCTAATTTTGATCCATCAGGTCTTTCTTTCCAGTAAGGTATCGATTGTATCTGTTGCTCTCTCTACAGATACCTGCATAATCTCTTGCTCAAGCTGTTTCTCTGAATAAGATTCTTTACTTGGCTTGATTACAATCATAGCTGGTCACAGTTCTGGTATACGTAACCATACTGGCCTCTCGTCCACTTTCATTTGTTTGCGAGTTAATGCCTCCTCGGCTTTCGATGGCTGCTGGATTGTCCTTAGAGGGGACATACTTCCAGGTGTATCCTTTCTCATTGATTTTTTTCACTCTGCTTGAAACAAATTGTTTATACTTAACCTCTTCTTGAAACCAATGCAAACATGCTGTTGAATCATTCCATGCATAAATTGCTGTCACTGGGTACTGTGCAAGGGCATTTAACGTGTTCTGCAACAAATTGCTTGTCATGTGACATCCGAAGAGCTCCGACCTTGGAATAGTAGGATCACGTTTTGCAAGCCGTGACTTAACCACAAGAAAACCTTCAGTGACTTCTTTCCCTTGCTTTAGAACTGCATACACTGTTGCACAACATCCTGAGATACTGGCGTCAGAAAATTCATGAAGCTGTATGGATTTTAGTTCTTCTTTTCTCTGTGGAATGCTTCTTGGTATCAGAATATGTCAATTGTTTAAACCACTTCTCCAATTGCTTCTTTAAATCTTCTGGAAGCTCATTGTCCCGTGGAATCTTTCTCTCACGGATATTACGAGAGATTAGTTTAGCTTTCAATAACAAGGGTGATCCAACTTCCAACATCTTGGCTATGATGCGTAGCACAATATGTTTTGTTGCAGTTAGCTCGTTCTCTGGAAATGTTAATGACAGATTACCATTAGCTTTGTTTCATCCAACTCCAAGAAGTTTTGTCTCAGATGTTTTTGTTCCTAGGCTTTCTTTTGCGAAAGTTGGCTCATCATCATTAGCCATTTCGCAGTCCAAATCCATTTCATTGGAGTGCCATTTGTGTAGTCCAAACCATCCAGCTTTAGATGTGCTGACTGCAGTTTATTTCAGATCTTTATCCTCTTCTATGTTATTTCCTCCCATGTTTATATCATCAGCGTAGATCCCCTCTCTGAACTCCTTCACTTGTTCTGGGTATTTTGCGGCAGTTTTATCAAAATGCTGTTCCAATGTTCCCCCTAACAAAAGGGACTTAGGTCTAACCCAAACAAAGCTCTTGTTACTCTGTAAGTGATAGGTTTCTTGCTTTCTAAGTCTTCAACCCGAAAGAATCGCAAAACATCTCTCTCAGTTTCTCTAATCACAATTTGAAGAAAAGTGTGCTTTATGTCTCCTGCTGGAAACACTGACTTGAATCTAACTCTCAAAACAATGTCTTAAGCTCACCGCACACGGCAGATTTTCGCCTTTGAAAGACAAAGATTTTTGTCTGTGATCCAAACTTTTTATTCAGAACACGACAGATTTTTGTTTTTGAAAGACCAAAACCAAAACTCTCTCGTCAACTTTGAGCATTTTCCGCCCATATTTCTTCGTCTTTTAAAACCAATACTATTAATATCGCAGCTGAAGCAACCTGATCTTCTGTGTTTGTTACAAAACAACAATTTCGCTGTTTTATATTCGATTAAAGCTGATTATGATTCGATAAAATCTGACCGTGTAAAAGGGGCTTTCGATTCGAAAAATCTGAAGAAAGGCAAGATTCGACAAATCGCATTCGACAAAATCTGACCGTGTAAGAGCGGCTTAACACTTGCTGTAAAGAAAAGTGTAAGTCGTTGCTGTTTTCGTTGTGAAGGTCGTAGCGGTTGTCGGATTAGAAGTATGAAGGACAAAATAATTCCGCTTTTTCTCGAAAGTAAAACGACCTTCGAAGATAAGCCGATTCAGAAGTAAGCTGAGATATTTTAGTAGATGCAATAAAAATAAGTTGACCTCGACAATAAGGCTAGAGGATGAAAAGATGTAAAAGACGATAATGACGAAATTATTTTTTCGAAAGCCGGAAAGAAGATCTTTGCATGACAGTAAATCATAACTTGGCGAATTGATGAAACTAAGTCCTAATGTAATGGAGTATGAGGACTTACAAAGAAAAGAGGTGTTAAAAAGCAGTGCTTGCTTAGAAAATGAACCTGATGCATGGAAAAAGATTGAAACGAAATTGTCATTGACAACTGGATAGACATTTCAAAGGAGGGCGTCAGCATTGTGCTACAAAACTGACTATTAGAAGGTTTTTGGCGATTGTTGTTTTTCTAAATCATATTTTCTCTCTTTTCAGAACACACCTCGAAAATAGGCCGTGTGAAAAGTAAGCCGAAAAATTCATTTCAAATAAGAAAGAAGGCCACGGCTTATTTTCGAGGAAAATGCGGTATAGGAAAACAAAGGCAGTCGTTTCTTGGATAATGGTAAAAGCTCATAGCTTTACAGTACCGTTTTTACTGCCTTAGCCAAAATTCCATTCTTGCTATTTCTTGTTGGTCGCGAAATGCTCTGTAAGGCCATACTAAGTCCAGGATGGATCATAGGAAGCATATCGGCCCGGCCTTATATGACTCTGGAGTAATATTGGTCTAGGGGGTTATATTGGTCTAGAGGGTCATACTGATCTAAGGGTCATATTTATCTGGGGGGTCATATTGGTCTAGGGGGTCATGTTGATCTAGAGGATCGTATTGGTCTGGAACATCATTAACCTTATTACCTCTGTCATCTATGCAGCCATTTATTTACTCTGACATTATTGTGATTGTTTTTGCCCTAGTTGATGATGGCTGTATCATTGATGTGAACTTTGATGATTTCGTATATGAACCGCCTAGTGGATACCAGAAAATCATGTTTGAAAAAAACCTAATTTGATATATTTAGAGTAGATGTAGTTTTTATATTAATATGTCTGTTCAGCTCTTTTCAAGTTCAATTTTACTAGTTTAACTTCACTGGCGTACCGAAGGACTCTTATACGGTTCTGCGAAATTTCAGCAAGTGTCGTATTCCCGTAGGCTCCCTACTTTGGCACGCTCCTATTTGAATTGTACTTTGTTGAATTATATTTGTGCAATGATGTGACCAAATGATATGTTTTTGATCCAAAAGAATGCCTCCTAACTGATAATATCCAGCTTTTTGTCTTCCTGATGCTGTTCTAGCTCTCTTTTGGTTCAGGATAAGAAATCAGAATTACAGAACCGACTCAAAAGAGCAACCATCTTGGTTTTCAGCATGTCATTTCAATTCTACAGCTTACCATCCTGTAAGCACACGATCGTGTAAGCGACCACTAACTGTTTTTAGGGTTACAATTACATATCAATTCAATCATCAAAATATCAGCGAATAAGAAATAAGAATAGCTGGAAAATGACTAAGATAGTTTTGCAATGATTTCTCTGTTAGCATAGCCTG
Source organism: Mastigias papua (assembly GCA_964019165.1). Lineage (NCBI taxonomy): Eukaryota > Metazoa > Cnidaria > Scyphozoa > Rhizostomeae > Mastigiidae > Mastigias > Mastigias papua. The sequence goes on from OZ025270.1 coordinate 82,180, forward strand.
CTTGGACGCTAAACGCTATGTAAAGTTCCGTGCCTCGGATTCGAATCGAGGCATGTACGTAAATAATAGCGACAAAGAGCACGAAGTAGAAAAAAACATGATTAATAAAGTTTTACCGAAAAACTGACTCTAAAATGAATGAACTGTATTTATTATTATACTGCTTGCTGATTATAAAGCTACAACCAATGGCAAATGGCGCGAATGTTTCCCGACACAAATTAAACAAGAGAGATTATGGATTTACATGTAAATTAAAATCTCAAGTGTTTATCAACTGATCAACTTTCTTATCCCGCAGAAATCCGCTGCTGAACATTTCTTAACTTTTTGAGCAGCTGAGTACTGCTTTCTTGTAACCCGTTCTCTTGTAGTCAAAATAAATGTCAAATAAATGTCAAGTAAATGTCAAATAAATGTCAAGTAAATGTCAAGTAAATGTCAAATAAATGTCAAATAAATGTCAAGTAAATGTCAAATAAATGTCAAGTAAATGTCAAGTAAATGTCAAGTAAATGTCAAATAAATGTCAAGTAAATATCAAATAAATGTCAAGTAAATGTCAAGTAAATGTCAAATACATGTCAAATAAATGTCAAGTAAATGTCAAATAACTGTCAAGTAAATGTCAAATAAATGTTAAATAAATGTCAAATAATGTCAAATAAATGTTAAATAAATGTCAAGTAAATGTCAGGTAAATGTCAAATAAATGTCAAGTAAATGTCAAATAAATGTCAAGTAAATGTCAAGTAAATGTCAGGTAAATGTCAAATAAATGTCAAGTAAATGTCAAATAAATGTTAAATAAATGTCAAATAAATGTTAAATAAATGTCAAATAAATGTCAAATAAATATCAAGTAAATGTCAAGTGAATGTCAAGTAAATGTCAAATAAATGTTAAATAAATGTCAAGTAAATGTCAAATAAATGTTAAATAAATGTCAAATAACTGTCAAGTAAATGTCAAATAAATGTCAAATAAATGTCAAATAAATGTCAAGTAAATGTCAAGTAAATGTCAAATAAATGTCAAGTAAATGTCAAATAAATGTTAAATAAATGTCAAATAAATGTTAAATAAATGTCAAATAAATGTCAAATAAATATCAAATAAATGTCAAATAAAAGAATCATATGATGGAAACCTGGATATGAATTCTGTCACTGACAACAAAAGGTTCCGAAGAACTGTAAAACCACTCTTTACTGACAAAGTTCAGACCACACCAAGTATCACACTTATCGAAAATGAAAAGTTAATTACTGATGAAATTGTAATAGCTGAGATCTTTAATTAATTCTTCACCAACATCATCGATACAATTGATATCGCTCCCCCCCCCCCAGTGAGTTGACACCCAGCACAACAGGCCATCTGCTGAATCCTATTGAAATTTCTATTGAAAATATAGACATCACCCCTGCATTCTAAAGATTAAGGACAAGGTGGACAATACCTCATCTTCTGAGTTCGGACCATTTACTGTGACAATAGGTAATGAAGAATTATCGAGACTAGATCCAATATAGGCATCTATGATTCATAGTATTCTTCCAAGGATACTGAAAGAAAACAAGGACAGTTTTGCACCATTGATCATAAAAAGTTTCAATGGCTCAATTTCTCAGAATGAGTTTCCTGGTGACCTGAAACTAGGTGACATAAATCCCTGTTTAAAAGAATGAAGCTGCGGATAAGCGTAATTATAGACCGATTACAGTATTGTCCACCTTCTCTAAAGTATTTGAACGTCTTCTATACTCAGATGACTGGATTTGAGGATACAATTCTAGTTCCATACTTGTGTGGCTTTAGGAAAGGCTTCAATACACAGCTTGCACTATTAACACTAATGGAGACTTGCATGGATTCCCTAGGTACGAAGAAGTTGCCGGTAGAATGACCTTAAGATTCCACCGCTATTCTTTTGTGCCTGGATGGCGTAATTGATTAGCACAGGAGTCTTGTGATCTAAACATCGTGAGTTCGAATCCGCACTGGGGCCAAAATAAATTTTCCAATTGTGGTAGCCCACTCATGACTTAGTATATATATATATATATATATATATATATATATATATATATATATATATATATATATATATATATATATATATATATATATATATATATATATATATATATATATATATATATATATACACACACTCAAATTGCTCCAATCATAAAGAAATTTTTAAAGACATAAATTGACCCTCAAGAAAAAATTCCAACTCTTAAAACGTTTCGGCACAAGCCTTCATCAGTTATAACATTCCCGGTACATACAGCGCATATATAACGATAAAAACAAAGGAACAATATCTAATTAACTTACGACAATAGAGCACTTTACACAATGAAACTGGACTTACAATGGATAGCATTTGAAATTGAATGTAAGGGGAATTATATTTAGCATAAGAGAAAAGGGTGTTGGAGAAGCTGATACCTACCGTCCCAGCTGGGTAGAAAGAAAGCCATGCGGGAACAAAGTGGGTGTGAAGTAACATAAAATGAAAAGGAAACCCAGTATGACCTAGAAAGGACGATATTGAGAGGAGGGAGATCTAGTAAGGACAGGTGCGACATAAATAATATTAAAGACAAGCATAACTAAATGAAAGTAGAAACCATGACATAAAATAAAGAGAGGAGAATAAATAGTGAAGACATATAGAATAAACCAGCCAACTCAAATAAATAATAATCCTATGTGTCTACTTCCTTAACATTAAGACCCCGGGGTGTGAAAGTGTCCAGCTTATGTTGCCAGAAACTTTCACGTGTCCTATCCCTCCCAATTAGTTTATCAATAACAGTGACACGAATGTCTTCCACGAACCCATGAGGTCCTTCCTCAGAAAAATGTCTGAAAAAGTCTATCTGGGGAACTGAAGACCCAGACCTAAACCTACGATAGCACGCCTTATAATTATTAAACCTAAGCCTAAAGGGTGTGTTAGTACTACCCACATACTGAACACCACACACAACACAGTCAAACAAATACCACCACACACACAGTCAAACACAATATATATATATATATATATATATATATATATATATATATATATATATATATATATATATATATATATATATATATATATATATATATATATATATATATATATATATATATATATATATATATATTATATATCAATGATCTTTTCTTTATAGTAACGGACACTGCAATATGGGATTTTGCCAATGATACCACCATATTCGTAGCTGACAGTTTTTTAAATAAAGTATTAGAACGACTAGAAACTGATGCTCTTGTCTTGTCAAAGTGGTTTCCTGAAAACTTTATGAAATTGAATGAAGGAAGGTGTCATCTACCAACTTTCGGTACAATCAAAAGTAATATTAAGATCAAAACTGGAGAGGCTTTTGTTGAAGAAAGCTCCGAAGGAAAACTGCTAGGAGTGATATTAGACAAAAATCTTAATTTCAGAAGTATATTTCAAGCTTATGTAAGAGAGCTAGTCAGAAACTGCACGCCCTTGCTAGAGTATCCACATTCATATATCTTGTGATGTTACGTCTCCTAATGAAGAGCTTCATAAATGCACAGTTCAGCTACTGCCCCCTAGTTTGGATGTTTTATCACAGGTATCTAAATACAAATGTGAATAAAATCCTTGAAAGAGCACTCAGAATTGTCTATGAAGATACCCGTGCTGACTATGAAGCTTTATTGAAACTAGATAATGCAGTGTCCGTTCAGCCGTTCACCAACGCAATCTACAATACTTGATGACTGAAATTTACAAAACCAAGAACAGCCTAAATCCCAGCTTCATGAAAGAGCCCTTTAACCCAAGAGATTTGCAGTATAAATTAGCAAATAAAAATACTCTTGATTTACCAAAGTCAGGACAACGTAATGTGGCATAGAAGCAGTGCAATATATTGGTCAAAATATGTGGACAAATGCTACCTCCAAATGTTAGAGAGTCCCCGTCATTAACAGCATTCAAAAAGGAATTAAGATCCTGCACAATAAAGTGTGATTGTAGATTGTGCAAAGCAATTTTATCTAGGGTTGATTTTATTTAACTTTACACCGTTTACTTCATTTTATCTACTTTATCTACTTATCTTGTCTTCATACTGATAGTTAGCCTTAATTAGCTTTATATAGCTATAGCTACTTACCATTGTGAGCCAACTTAAAATAAATTATTTTTTACATATATTATTATTATCATTATTATGTTTCAGCTTATGCTCTGGCTGTTCTTATTGCCGTAATTACTCCTGTTAGGCGAGTCATAACTAATGACCAAGGGCTAACAAGAGGACCTTCTTCCATATTTACATTTCTTATACTTTTCGTCGTAGTATCTTTGCTGTTCCTAACAGTGCAGTCTTTCGCATATCAACGACATTGCATGAAATGTCAAGCTTTTCAATCTATTTATCAAATCCTTTGGCTACGCTCCCGAGGGCTCCAATTACTACTGGTACTACTTGCACTTTTCTAATTCCCCGCATTCTTCCCATCTCTCTATTCAAATCTTGATATTTGTCTACTTTTTCTTGTTCTTTTTCTTCTACCCTTCTGTCAGCAGGTACAGCAATGTCCACATTGATGCAATTTCTCTCTTTCTTATCAATTACAACAATATCAGGTCTTCTTGCCTCTATCACATTGTCACACTGTATATTTAGGTCCCGAGGAAGTTTGACGCTGTCATTTTCTACCACATTATCGGGAATGTGATCATACCATTTTTCTTGGTGCTCTATTTCATGTCTCTTACACAAATCCCAATGGATCTTCTTAGCAACATTATCGTGTCTTCTCTTGTACTCTTTCTGGGCAAGTTTTTCACACCCACTAGCAATATGTTGAACACTTTCTCCACACTGTCCACACATTCGGCATAGGGGGCTATAAATGCTTTTGTCGACATGATGCTTTACATAGTTTGTTCTATGTGCCTGTTCCTGGGCAACACATAATAAAGCCTCTGTTTCAACTTTGACATCACCTCTGCATAGTCAATACCAAGATTTTTCCTTGTCAACGCTATCCGATATTTCTTTACTGAATTGACCATACCTCTTCTTCTCCATAAATTTCTTCTTACGTTCCTCAGCTCTCTGCATTTTGAGTTCATTGGAGTTAACAGTACCCTCAGTTTTGATTGTTTCAGCTACCCAAACTCCTCTCAGCAATGTTTCTTCTGAGTTTAGCACATAATATCCCAAACTATTTTTCTTCTCCTCTAACGGCATACTCTGTACTGCACAATCCTCTCCCTCTTTCCTTTCTTTTTATGTACAGCCTGTCTACATCATTTTTTGGGTGCATTGCTCCATACATTGTCAGTGTTTTTCTAGTTTTCCTGCCAACGCTGTTTAATTCACTTTCTTTCCTGTCAATTATCCTTGCTCGATATCTAAAACTTGCAACTGCCCATGTGTTTATAGCTGTTACCTTGTTCTTTCCATTCAGTTTTGACTTCAAAATCAATCTAAGCCTCCTTTTGTATTCTTTTATTGTTTTCTCCTTCATTTCCTTCTCTTTCATTTTATCCAGTTCTACTATGACTAAGTACTTGTATCCTTCCTGCTCCACTTCTTTCATAGTTTCCCCATTTGGGAGATCTATACCTTGGTATCTCACAATCTTGCCACTCTTCATAATGAGAAGGCCACACTTTCTAATCCCAAATTCCATCCCAATATCAGTGTTTAATATATGTACCGTTCTTACCAGAGAATCAATCAGTTCTTCACTCTTCGAAGCTTGAGGTCGTCTATATATAGCAAATGGTTTAAGCTAAACTCCATCCTCCCCACTCGTACCCTGCCTTTACTTTTCGTAAAAGCTAATGACATTTGTATCATACACACCACAAAAAGGAATGGTGATAAGTTGTCGCCTTGGAAAAATTCCCCTATTGACTTTCACATCTCCATGCTTGTTCCCATTTGGAGTAAGCGATAGTTTCCACTGCTTCATACTTTTCTCCAATAACTCTCTGACATTTTCAGCAATTCCCATCAATTCCAAGCATTATTTTATCCAGCTGTGTGGGACAAGATCATGGGCTTTCTTATAGTCTATCCACGCCATAGCAAGATTTATGTTCCTTTTCCGACAGTGCTTCAAAACAGTTTTGTCAATTAATAGTTGATCTTTCGTCCCTCTACTATTGCGCTTACAGCCTTTCTGTTCATTCGGTAACAGATCCTCCTCCGCCAGATACATGTCCTCATCAATTACACCTGTTAATAGTTTCCACATAAGTGGGAGGCAAGTACTTTGCCGGTAATTCTGAACTGCATTTCCTTTTGAAACATCCTGCTGACACAGAATTGTATAACCTTAAGTCATCCAGGCTGGTAACGCGTTCTCTCCTATTAAAATCTTATTCAGTTGCTCAGCAATTCTCTCATGAAGGTTGGTCATAATTTTTAATCCAGAATCCCTGGACCTTATCTCTTCCTGGAGCTTTCCAATTTGGCATTTCCCGGTACTGTTTTTTGATCTTATCAACAGGATAATCACTCCTTCGTGGGCGTGGTGTTCGTTACTCATTTCCTCCTTCAGCTGTTTTAACCAATTAGCTGTTTTGCGATGCTTTTTCTCTACGCTTGTCTATATCCCCTGATAGGCTTTCCTTCTTCATTGAACGGCCTACTTCTATAAAAACATTCCATTACTACCTTATTTACTTCCTTATCCCATTTCATTCTGGCAGTAGCAGGATGAAGACCGAGTCCCGCTGCTGTTTTTGGGGAACACCTGCCGGACGAAAAACCTTCACATTCAGTTCCAGTTCTATTCACGCCGCTTTGTTCAAAAATTTGATTAGACATTTATCACTCACATGAGGTTTAGTGACTTTAAGGTTACACAACCACCGGTATTTTTAACGTGACACCATCACTAGGAGGATCGCCACCCAAGGCTATAGACTCCCTCCTACCCATGAGATAGACTAGCCCCCGCCGGACGGCAACCTGGTACTTCATGGCCTCGGGGAGAGCTGACAGGTACTACACCTTGCTTAAGGGTTACCTGGAGGTAATTATGGCAAAGGGTAACCTTATTACCCCACGTCGAAACTCCATAACTGGTTGTAGTTTAATGTCATACCCCGGACAAATTATTATTGTTATTGTTGTCACTCATGTCCATCACAGATAAAGTTCTCTGGAATGTTCTAATATGTTATTCTTTGAGAGCGGGTGACAGCAAATCACCAAGGGTCTCAAAGTTCCTTTCTTGTGATCTCTAAAGAGACAAACCTTTTCGCAATATCCTAGCTGAGCCAAGCAATGCTGTTTTCTGGATAATGTCTGTCGCAATCTTTACTCCCAACTATTTAATATGCTTTTCAAACTTGTCCGAGATAACTCCTAGTGCTCCAATCACTGCAGCTACTACTGTTGCATTTCTCATTTGCCATACATGTCCAATTTCCTCCATCAAGTACTGATATTTTTCAATTTTTTCAAGTTCTTTTTCTTTTACTCGTGAATCTCCAGGTACCGCAATTCTCATTTGCCATACATGTCCAATCTCCTCCCTCAAGTACTGATACTTTTCAATTTTTTCAAGTTCTTTCTCTTTTACTCGTGAATATCCAGGTACCGCAATGTCTTTTATTTTGACTTCTTTGTTCATTTTATCTACCAACACAATGTCCTGTCGTCTTGCCTCAATCATTCTATCACATTGGATCGTAAAATCCCATAAGAGCTTGTAATTCTCATTTTCAATTATTGCTTCAGGTTGCTGATTATACCATCTATCAGCTCTCTCAAACCCCCCTTTGATACAGAGCTGCCAATGAATGTATCGTGTCACATTATCATGCCTTCTCTTATACTCTCGTGGTGCCAACTTACTACATTCACTAACTAGATAACTAATAGTTTCCGCTTTCTGCCCGCACATTCTACATATCGGAGACTCAGAACTCTTATCAATATAGAACTTTGTATACTTTGCTCTTGAAGCTTGTTCTTGAGCACTCCAGATCAATGCCTCTGTACATGCCTTTATATCTCCCTTTGCAATCCAATGCCATGACCTATCCCAATTCACCCCCCCCTTTTTGCCCCTCAAAAATTGTCCATGCATTATTTCTGTTTCCATTCGTCTTCTCTTTTCTGGCTATGAAACCTTTTATACTCATTTGATTCAATTGCTTCAGCAGCATTAGCTATATGTCTGAATCCCCAACCTTTCTCAAAAGTACCCCTCTACTGTTCAATATGTACCAACTCAAACTATTTTCCTCTCCCCTTACACAACATTCACAACTTATAGGACCTCTTCCCCCTCTCCTTCTTGATACGTATATTCTTGCAACTTCGCTTCTCGGGTGAAGTTCCTTGTTTATTGTCATAATTTTTCTTGTTTTTCTGTCAAGCTTTTGCAGTTCATTCGTATTCCATCCAAGTATACTTGCTCCATATCTCATAAGTGATACTGCCCATACTGCCATTATCTTGTTCCTACCTTTCAACTTTGATCTCATAATTAGTTTAGTGCGCCTCAGGTATTCTTTTGAGAATATTTCTTTCATCTCATTCTCCTTTGTCTTATCAGCCTCTAAAATACCAAGATATTTGTATCCTTCAAGATCAATCGTCTTAATACTTTCTCCATTACCTAGGTTTATGTCTTCACTTCGACTAGTTTCCCTCGTTTCATGATTGCAACACCACACTTCTTTACTCCGAATTCCATTCCAACATCATGGCTTATCACCTTTACTGCTGAAAAAAGACTATCAATTTCAGTTTTGTTCTTCGCAAATATCTTCAGATCATCCATAAACAACAGGTGGTTGATTTTCACACCTCCAAGCAAGTACCAGGCTTTTGCCTTCCGCAACACCTTTGATAGTGGTATCATGCAAATTACAAAGATCAATGGGGAAAGACTGTCTTCCTGAAAAGCCCTCTTCTAATATTTATATTTCCGAGTGATGTACCACTTGAAATTAATTCAGTTTGCCATTTACCATAGAGTGCTGAAGAAAATTTGTTACATTCCGTGGTACCTGTGCCAATTGCAAACATTCGACTATCCAAGAGTGGGGTACCATATCATAAGCCTTCTTGTAATCCACCCATGCCATTGCAAGATTCTTTTGTCGTCTTTTACTGTCATTGAGAATCATCTTTTCGATCAAAAGCTGGTCCTTTGTTCCTCTGCTCTTTTTCCTACACCCTTTCTGCTCTACCGGTAATATATCACTTTCTAAAAGCATCTGATAAATACATGGTTTTTTCAGAATTTTCAGTTGGTACCTTGAATTCCACTTAGAAAAGTTGGAATTCACCTTTTAGTGAAATTCTCGCTCATTTTCACATTGAAACTCGACAGGTTATGAATGTGGTATCACGTGACTAAGAGACTTGTGACTTTACCTTAGACTGTGGTCCTTGCTGCAGATTTTTGCGCGCTGTGCTGATAATAGTTTCCACTGGTTTCTATAGGCAGTTCCTTCTCGACTTCATTCTAACTTTTGTTCATCGCTTTCAAATTCCCTTCGAAAGATCTAACCTGTGTTAGTCATTAGAGTGGATTGCCCAATGACATAAACTTCTGTTCTAATTACTTCCTAATAAAGTAAAGGCAAATTTTTCAATGGTATGTGCATTGTATATTTGAAAGCTATATGATGTTAAGCTAAATACACATTGTAAAATATACCAAAGACAAATATCAGAGATGTTAGTTTTCTTTCTCCTAATGAATGGAGCGAGAAACCTACAGGTTAACTATCATTCAGTCTCGTAGTTTTTGAGCTTTACAATGTAATATAGCGTAATATCATTCAGTCTCTTAGTTTTTGAGCTTTACAACGTAATATAGCGTAATATCATTACAACGTAATATCATTCAGTCTCGTAGTTTTTGAGCTTTACAACGTAATATAGCGTAATATCATTACAACGTAATATCATTCAGTCTCGTTAATACAGTCTAATTCGCGTAAGTCGGATCGCTTCGGACCAAGCAAAATAGTCCGACTTATGCGAAGTCCGACTTACACGTAAGTCGGATATTTTCTGACTTACACGTAGTCAGGTATTTTCCGATGTAGCAGAGGATGTAAAGAGTAAAAAGCTAGAGATTTTAATGACAGCTTCCACTTCAAAAAGAACAATAATATTGTTGCTTGGTTTAAACATTTTGTCATGTCATTCTATCCTGGTTGCCAGAACCATTATTTCTTCTGCACAGGCAGAGCTACCAGATGCCAAGGCTTGCATTATTTTTTCTTCTGCTTTAATCGCATTCACATCAGAAAGTGTTTTGGTTTAAATTGTGTGAATTTCTCTGCGACATCTTTCTTCTTTACGTCAGAGTGTTCTTAAATATATTTCAAAATCTCAAACTCTCTTCGTACGTTCTTGTTCTTAATTTTCGCTTCTCAATCTTCTACCCCTCTACTCCAGTTGATGTTGGAATTCAGAGACATAACATGTATCATTCTGCATATTTCTCTCAGCTCTATTGACATCAAAATCAAAATCCGACTTACACGATGCGATGTAAGATACAAATGCTCCGACTTACGCAAATATCCGACTTATAAAATCCGACTTACGCATAGAAAAAGTATAGGATTTGTAGCAAGCGGACGGGACCGCGCAAATTTATCCGACTTGTAAAAAATCCGACTTATGCGACTCCGACTTATGCGACTCCGACTTATGCGAGTTTGACTGTATAGCGTGTGCATGAGCAATATACAGCTTGATCGACAACGTTATTTCTAAACCTACGTGAACCTAAGAGGGAGCATCTGCGTTATGTTTGGAGCAAGCTAAGATTTCCAACATAATAGCGTTATACTGAAACATGAATCAAAAGGGCTTGTCGAAGGATTTTTTTCTTTTTCACCCCCTCCCCAAGTCTGGAGACCCGCGATATCCCTATACCTCATTTTATTTCGGTTAGTGATCTTTAGATATAGATATAGATATATATCGGCCCAAATTGCGTTACTAGTAAGTTAAGCGATTTTATTGATAGAATTCTAAAGCCCTTCTTACCAAAAGTAAAAAGCTACGTAAAAGATGACTTGGAATTTTTAAACAAGACACCCAAAGAACTGAAAGAATATGAATGTTTAGTTACACTTGATATAACCAATATGTACACCAACATTGATAATGATCTAGGGCTTATCGCCATCAAATATTGGTTGTAACAATATCCAGAACTAATTGTACGAAATCTACCTAGCGATTTTATATGTGAAACTTTAACAATAATTCTACAATATAACACATTCATATTCAATCAAGTCAATTACATTCAAATTCGTGGGACAGCTATGGGAACTAAAGTAGCACCCACATATGTTACCCTTGTTATGGGATACTTAGAAAATAAGCTCTACAACATAATCGAAAATAAATACGGACTTGATCATAGAAACAAATTTGTCATCAGCTGGAAAAGGTATTTAGATGATTGTTTTATAATATGGGATGAAAGAATTGATAAGATTGACAATTTATTCGAGATTCTTCAAAACCTACATACGAACATTAAATTCACAATAGAATCTAGCAAAACATCTATCAACTTTTTAGATATCCATATTAGTGTGAACGATTACAAGATTTCCACTGATATATATCGCAAACCAACTGATAGTCAACAATACGTTCACTTCAAGTCCTGTCATCCACCCCACACAAAACAAAACATTCCTTTTAACCTAGCCAGAAGAATTTGCACAATTGTTGCAGACAAAGAGCAGAGAAAGAGAAGACTAATTGAATTACAAACCAACCTTACGAAACAAGGCTACCCTGAAACACTGACACAAAATTGCATAGCTAAATCAGACGTCATCCCCTTGACAGAATTACGCAAAGAAAAGGAGCCCAAATCTAACGACAATAAAATTCTAGCCTTTGTTTCAACTTTTAACCCAAGAAATCCAAACTTCTTTTCAATAATTAAAAGGACATTCCTTTTACTTAATGCCAGCCCAAAAATGCAAGAAGCAATAAAACAACTTAGATTGATAAATAGCTATAGACAACCACCAAGTCGTAAAAAGATATTAACAAGAGCTAAATTCACATATACTGAAAGCGCACATAACATTGGAACAACAACAATAAATGACAAAGCAGTCACAAAATGTAATGACAAAAAATGTGGCACATGCCCCCTAATCACGACACCTAACACAATCACGTTTAAAAATAGCGAAAGTTCATTCAAAATAAAAAGCAACATGGATTGTAATGTTAAAAATACTCTATACCTTATAAGGTGCAGTGGGTGCAATAAAGAATACATTGGACAAACTTCTAATTTACGAGCCAGGGTTCGAATTCATAAACAACAAATCCTAAATCCTAACCTGCGGGCCCTGTATGCAAGTAAACATATAGCCCATTGCTCCATCGGTGAAGACATACCATTTACAATTACACCGTTCCTAACCTTCGATCGAAATGATGTAATAGAAAGGGAGGAAAAGGAAACTTATTTCATTCAAAAATTTACACCAGAATTGAATCGAGACTAAGTCGATTAAACGTCATGTATGTCAATGCTTGGTAGTTTCATCTAATTTAACGCATTACTATGTACAACTTTTCCATAAATTTGAGCGTAAAATTGGCAATGTCAAGTTCGCTGAGGATTCCGTATTAAACGGATGAAACCGGTACAATAAACAAAGTGGTTTTTATTTTCTAATGTATTTTTCTGCATTTGGATAAAGATAGATAGATTGGTGATATATATATATATATATATATATATATATATATATATATATATATATATATATATATATATATATATATATATATATATATATATATATATATACAATCAGTAGCTAGCGAGTAACCAGGATTTCTCCTTTTTCGGTGCAAACGGAAAGGTTGATATAATGCTCAGAAAAACCAGGAGAAAATTAAAATTTGCCACCACCTGGGATCGAACCAGGGTCTCTCGTATTCCGGGCAAGCGTCTTAACCACTAGACCACAGTGGCATATATATATATTCGATTTTGATTGGTTAACTCTATATATACATATGGATACATATGTATATATTGCTTTCTACAGATTTGAATTGAATTAAAATACAAGTGTATGCACTTTTTATGCCATTTTTTAACGGAAACTCTGGATTTCCATATTAAGTGTAGACATAGGGCGCTGTTTCGAATTAGGGTAACATTTTGTCCGTCCAACAGATCTGTCTAATGAAAATTATTGTGCGAAAGTTTGGATGTTTCAAATACTTCCTTTTGTATCTTGAAACTTTACTTCATATTACAAGACTTGTTTTTGTTATTCGCAAAGCTCGCAGAATAGCACACAAATTCTGTTGGACGGAAATAATGGCAGCCCTAATTCAAAACAGCACCATAGCAAAGCCCTCGAACTGACTAGTGTCTGCAAGGATTGCATCATTGCTAAATAGAGAAGTCATGGAAAATCTGATCGTTTAGATATGCCCCTATCAGATCTATCTATGCAGTTTTCCATTTTAAGCTTTTTGTAAAAGCATACGATTCGATGTTACTTTTGTACCTGGTAAAAATGTCTGGTTATTATCGACAGTATAAGTGAATATCTATAGTCCACACTGGTATTAAGACGATACTCAGCTAATTACTTTGGTGGTCAAATTTTACATTGGGATCTGTTTCCCTTACTGACCGTCTTTTTCGTCATTTTCAGTTGTGCTCTTGTGAGTACTTGATTTTTTGCTCTCATTTCTAATAGTAGGATCCCATAGTGTTGTAATAGCATTCCCAGTGTTGATTGAGTAGGTGGCATCCAGTGGGGTAGTACTCTCCAGTCCAATAGACGTCCCCCCCGACTATTTATTTTTTCAAAAATTGCATATCAGGACATTCTTATTGCAACCCCCCCCCCGCATAGTTATTTTGAGCCAAGAGGAAATTTTCCCAGCCAGGCCGAGAATTGTCCGGTAACTCGTAGTGAATGTTTGTTTTGCTGAAAAAATGCTAGCGTGAAATGGCTAATTGCTGCAAGAAACACTGAAAACGCAGCTGACAGTTGTGCCAACAATAATGTCATTATGAACCACGATGATAGACACATTTTTAGTTTGCTAAAAATATCTAATAAACCTACTAAGTTCTTTTTTCAAAAAGCTATATTTTTATCCAATGCATATGTTGACCTTCTCTCCACCTCCATCTATAACAGCCCACCCCATAGACATTCACCTTAGAGCTTTTTCCACTCCCCCATGCTAGATTCCTATTTAGTTTTTAGTGACCTAACAGCATGATAAAGCTATTTTTCATGACTCCATAAAATAAACTGGCAGGAATGCATTGCCATCATAAGCCGCTAATTTTTCATGGACAAGTGAATTGTTAGCACCAAGTGCAAATAATCTATCCATGTTTTTAATTTAGCAAATGACGTTGCTTTATTCAATTTTCAATGGCCCTGCAAAGTGGACATGATGTGTTCGTAACCCAAAAACGTATGGCAGAGTTTTTCATGGCCCATCCAAATATCACCCACCCCAATATAGGAAATACTTTTCGTACAGTCTCTAAGGCAAGTGACAATAATAATAAAACACTGTAAGTACTGCAGTGCTTGCAGCTCAATCGTTAAGTGTTGAAACTGCAGTGAGATTTTGTGGACGAGAGTTGAAAATTGGGAGCCTGGAAAAGTGGTTCTATATAAGACTACAGAAGGTAAGGTTTGTGCTTCATTATGCGACAGCCAGAAAGTCACTAGATATGACGCTCGTTTCACTATAGGTTCTACAAACTTCCAATGACCATGATAGTAGCTGTTACCATACGATGTTCTTAACCCAGGGTTTATACGGTCTGGAAAAAATTGTGTTTTTCAGGACAGTCAGGAAAAGTCTGGAAATTTGATTGAAACTTAACGAAAGTCAGGAAAAAGTCAGGAATTTTTATCTTCCATGCAGATGAATTCCTTGATACTCAACAGACAGCTCTACGCATTGCACCGTTTGTGGTATTATTTGTTCCAGTTAGCAGAGAGCCTCCTTTTTTACGCAGATTGGAAAATACCTACTTAGTTGTAAAAGGTGGGTTGGTCGTTCGCATCATTTGTGGCAACAGCTGGTGAGGAAAAATATTGTGTTACCAATCTGTAGTCAGGAAAACACCTTCAATTTCAAGAAAAAAAGTCAGGAACAGTCGGGAAGGAATGCTAGGCAGAATGTGAATAAACCCTGTTAACTTCATTTGGGCAACATTTCTGTCAACTTTTAGTCCATTGTTCTTTGTCAGTGTTTGATCCAACTATTTTGGTTCATACTATCAATCAACTGAGAATAAAGCAAAACTTGCCACCACCACCTCCCCCCTCCCCTTCACTTCGCCTAGTTCTAACTCAGTCCTATTGTGAAATATAGAGTATATATAGAGTACATATAGAGATTAAGCCCCAACTGCAATCTATAAACCATATTGTAATATTACATCTCATCAATCTGTATTCAACTTTTAATCTGAGGTCAAGTTTTACGTCAAATCAATCAAAAATCGCGTGCCCAATGTATCGTATCTCAACTTCATATAATCAGCTGCATATATCATGTCAGTGAAACGATCCAAGTAAACTCGCAAGCATTCATGGGGCCAGTTCGTCACATAAACCGACGGTTTTTACCAGTAAATACTGCCATTAGCCATTTTGATGAGCCAAATGCCTTCCAAGTTAACGATCCTGACGAGTATACCAGCTACAGATCCCAATTTGCAAGGAAGATTTTTCATCAAGGTTTTGAGCCGCGAAGGGTATCATCGCCCACTCGTCGGAATAGACCCCATCCTACTGAAGTTAGACATTTGAAGAGAATAAGAAGTTTCGTTTGTGATGTTCGCTCTAAATTACCTGCAAACGCATCAGAACGAAACATTCTAGGAATTTCCAGAAACTCCTCAAGAAGCGACCCTACAACCTGGACAAGGAAAGTATATACAACGTATGATAGAAAAATGTATAAGAGTACCGTTAGGCGTCGTTGTCCAGCAATGGGAATAGTGCCTGGATGTATGTCAAGAAGTGAGTTAAAGGATACAAGGATAAATGGGCCTGCTAACAAAGATCATTGGCTTCCAGGTAAGTAAAATTATCATAAGTTCATTTAACTCAAGTAGTTCTCTACAAAAAGCTAAGAAGCTATAGAATGTGACTTGTACCGATCCAAACATATGTTCAAGTACTTGAAAGGTTCACTCAGCTATCTGTTTTTCCTTGAAGCTTAGTAGCCAATGACAAATGAAAACAAGTAAATAACTTACGCGCTTTCATTTTTTTATCTTGTGCTAACCTTTATTTTTCTTATTTTTACAGGCACCTTGAAACTGACTACACCTTTGTCACTTCGAAGCACCCACGAATATTGCCCAAGAAAGAAAAAGCTCTTAACCAGGAGCTGCGGGAATTTCATATTTCCAAGATCTAGAACCCTATAATTTGCAGTATACATTGCAACATGTTGCGGCGAAAATATATCTGGAACCATGAATGTAAGCGTAAGTATTTAAAAAATAAAACCTCAGAACTGACAAAATAAATTATCATTTGATAACAGAAAACTTCATAAGTGTTCATAAATGCAGCTAGTAACAAAACTTTAATACGATTTATGATGCATTTCCAATCGTATGGAACAATTCCTTCGTTGATTCTCATTATTTTGGTTTAATAATAAATAATAAAGGATCATCTCATTGTGACAAGCTCTTCACCAGCAGTTGGATGAATTGCAACAGTATTGTCAAAATCCTTCTTTGTGGCACCCATCTTCACCGCAACTGCAAAGCCTTGTAGAATCTCATCGCATCCCATCCCGATCATATGTAAGCCTACAATCTAAATAAAGCAACAAATCTTCAACACTAAATAAGATGCTATATATTTTACCCCTTTCTTCATCTACGCATGTTGTAAACACTGATTGCACCCATGGCTTGCATACACTATCTTTAGACGGCAGCATCCAGAGACGTCGCAAGAACCATTTGGTTAGGGGGTATGTAATCTTCAATTCCTATGGTTAGGGGGGCGTTTAGCCTTCAATTCCTCGAAACGTTCCTGATTTTAACGATGAAATCACCTAATTCCACCTGAATTTTCCCATGATCTCAAAAGTTTGGGTGTCACATCCTCACACCCCCAGTCGCTACGTCCCTAGCAGCGCCAGCACGCCAGCAATCCTATATCAATATCAGACATCATGAAAATTTTCCAATTGTGGTAGCCCACTCATGACTTAGTATATATATATATATATATATATATATATATGGTCTATACGTATAATATATATGAACAAAAGACAGGGTAAAATGAGAAAAAAGAGTTGTAGCAACCACACCCTATAATTCTGTACATAAATGCAAGCCTCTAGTGAATTGTGCGTTGAAAACCCTATTCAAGTAGGGCTTATCTGTGGTAAGCAAACGAGGTACAACGACGTGCGCTGTAGAGTTATGATGACAGACATTTGAGAATTGTACGAATCATCAGCTATCCACCTGTAATCGGCGTTTCGGAGGCTTAAGGACAGTACACTATTGATTACAGGCCCCCCAGCACCCCCAAGAGGGGCATCATCGTGCATAGTGTGGGAGAATCTGGTGTGAAATAAAGTTTTAATGAAATACAACTTCACATATGTTTTCGTGTGAATGAATTATGAGGATGATGAATGAATTATAATTTTCTGTAGACTAACATGTCTCTAATGGTTTGATTTCCTTTGAAAACCATTGATGGTTTCTCCTAGTGAATTGGGCGTAGTTTGGTATCCTTCATAATCGTATTCCAATGTTGATATAGTATAGTACCAATGGGCTCGGTGTTCATATTGAAAGGTATGACAGCAGGTAAAACTTGCTTGTTTTGTGCCTCCTTTTCAGTTAATAGATCAGCTTGTGACTAGGTGCATATTTTGGATAATATTCATTGTATAAGGGTTTGATCATAGCCCTTAGTAAACAGAGGGTACTAAACAAATTTTTGAGATGAAAATTTAAGTCCTCGTCCTGTGTAATGATACGTCGATAACGGAGGGCCCGACAATAAATAATAGCCTTTTTGGTAGTCGTTGGGTGAAATTAACGAGCGTGAAGTAAGGAGCAAATGCCGGGTAGTTTTTGTATAAAGTGATGTATTTTGAACTTGCATGGCGTTGTTGGCTAATTTCGTATAGACCTTTGAATCAGATAAATGGCGAGTAGCTGAATCTAACATCTGAATGCTTTCATTCTATCTCTCACTGCTGCTACTTGCACAATTTAAGTCCACTATTAAGCGGTCTTCTTTTTCCCTTTATACGTCGACCTTTTCCCCAGAAAAGCATCTGCAGCACCTAAAACCTTCTCCTTGAAACAAAATCATGAAATTTCGATACTCTTCTCTTCAACATTGTCTCGAAAATTTTCTTCGAATTTCTTTACTAGGTTATCCTTTGTATGACTTTCCTTTAGCTTTACTAGATTGTACCGTTTCTGGCTTGAGCCGCTTTTTTCACTGGTTACTTAATTTTTAATTTAGCTATAACCAATCTGTGATATGCATATAAAGGTACCGACGGTGCTGCCTTCACATCATTAATAATATTTTTACAGTTTGGGTGAAAGAAGTCAATCATAGATTCATCAGTGTATTCTTGCCGCTGGTTATTCAATCGATACGAAGTCCATTTTTGACTCTCTCTGTGCTTATAAAAAGTATTCATAATGCAGAGATTGTTTACTACTGCAAAATCTAATATTCGTTTTCCTTCTTCACTTCTATTTCCGATACTATGTATTCCTAATATACTTTCATACTGCTTTCTATCACAGCCTATGAGGCCATTCCTATCTCCGCACAAAATCATACTATCCTGGTACCTAACATTACTCAGAGTAGTTTGTGACAGTTCATAAAATTTTTCTTTGTCCATAAGTGGTCTGCCTTGTTGTAGGTCATAGACTTGGAAATTGCAAAGTGGAGGGCTTAGTTTAAAATCTATGCTGATAATCCGGTCGTTCTTAAAGATCACCTTCTCTACACATTGAGCTATATCTCGTGAAACCAAATATTTCTGTAATCATTGGTAAAGTTTACGTGGTCATAAGAGAATGCTTAGCTGTTTATGCCAGGCACGAATACATAGTCTGACGTCTTATCAGCAGCTCAAATAGGACCTCTTCCTTGCACAAGGAGGCAATTATTCAACAGGGACACTTATTGTCAAATCCTGCTCTTACCACCGGGGGGGTTTATTCGGACAGGGGCGGGATTCGACACTTGGCGGCTATTCGGTCATTTACTGTAACTATAATATTCTGGGGTATTTACCCCAGAAATTGTTATTAATTACAAAAATACCTTTGCAATAAGAATGTCTTTAAAAATACCATGAAATGATTTTCAGTGAGTTTGATGTCCTCAGTGAATACGTAACCCATCGATTATGGAAGGCTATTAAAAATCATACCCAGCTTCCTACCTTTTCATCTGGTTTCACGCAAATCAGCTTCATTTCGGTCCTGTGCTTGTTTTCAGAAAGTGCAAAGTAAAGGTTAACAAATACGGAAGAGTAGACTTTTATATTCTCTTCACCAAATTGTTTGTTGGCTTCCTCTATTGAAGTAGAAGATTATTCTGTTATTTGCAAATGCAAAATTTTGAAATTAACAAGTATCAACTAAACGTTGTAAGTTAAAATCAGTGTTAGGGAAACTAACCTTCTGTTAAACCAATGGTGCCAACTGTTGGGTGGCTAAATACGACAGTAGGGATATTCTGATAATCAAGTTTGCTTTCAGATTCGTTATTGAAAATTCGATGTGCTAGTCTCCTTCCAGCAGCAATGGCAACTGTAAAATATTCGAGAAATAAAAGAAAACAAATGATAAGCTTTAATAAATTCTTGATAGTCCTCCTAATTTGTCATTAGTTACGATTGGGAACTAACTATTCGTACGAGACTAATGTTCAGATACATAAATAGAATATTCTCTGCACACATTAACTAACCTTTCAAATATCTAGATACTTTAAATCTGGATATTCTGGCATTAGACCAGAGGGGCGATCGGAATACTGCTAATGTCTTTCCAAAGATCTCTTGAGCGTTTGGGATAATAATAATACAGTCACATAACATAATTGATTTTATATTGCGCCCCTATATTATACAATACTCTGCGGCGTATACAATTTATACGTACAAGTAATAAAAGTAAAGAATTGCATCAAATCGAAATAACTTACAAATACAATAAAGTTTCTAAAAATTACAGTGTTTACAATGAAAAAGATACTTAAAATTTAAATGCCTGTTCACAAAAATGAGATTTCAGTGCCCTCTTAAAAACATTTATGTCCTTAGATTGTCTGACGCGGAGAGGCAAAGAGTTCCATATGTGAGGTGCAGCATATTCAAACAAATGCTCTCTTGCCAATAGTCTCAGTTCTAACTCTTGGGATAACTAGTAGGGATAGCTCTGCCGATCAAAGCGTTCTGGGAGCTTTTTTATTGATTAATAATTCCTTTAATTTGGCCGGACCAATATTTTTCATGCACTTAAACACTAGTAATGAAAGTTTGTACAAGATCCTATACCTGATAGGTAACCATTGTAATTCTTTCAACATTTCTGTGGCACTATCTCTCCAACTCCTGTTTAAAATCAATCTAGCTGCTGCATGTTGGAGTCTCTGTAGTTTTTTAATTGTGATATCAGGCAGTCCAAATAACATGGCATAAGTCCAAAGCAAACAGTAAGATGTTTTAGCATTTACTGAATCGGACCAAACAATATATGGGATACAAAAATGTTTCTGAGAGTGAAACAGACCAGCTAATCACGCTATATTTGGGTGTGCATTAGAACAGTGGTATTCACGATCTCCATAATCCAGGTAGTAAAAATACCATTAGCCCTCAAATAGCATAAAATTTCAGCTATATGTGAAAGTTTTGTATCTGTTTTACAAAAACAACGTTTGAGCATTTCAAAGTGCAGTGGGCACCCAGGTAATGAAAGAATTCGACTGTTTAATTTCACTATAGCTCGAAAAGGAGGTAGCATTTTTCAAGGGTACTAGTCTGCTTAAAGACGTTCACCGCCTTTTCGAGTTATATTAAATTTCTTAAGTACCAACAGGCTATTCAATGTTTTATTTGTATTACTAGAATGCTGTTGATAAGAGATAATCAAAATTGATATGAGATAGGATACATTTCTGGACTCGAACAATAGTACCAGCCGAAATACAAAAGAAAAAACAACGAATCAGTAAAAATCAGTTCTCAGATTCCTAGACAGTATTGAAACATTTGCATCTTCCGCAAATTGCTCTGGCAACATATGCAAAACCAAATGCTTCAACATAAAAACCTGAAAGGAAAAACACCTATCAAAGTGAATCAAAGTGCGCACCTGGAGTTAGCAATGCTTTGCCACAAACATCTCCAACAGCAAAGAAGCCATTTCTACTTGTATTTTGAAACTATAAAGCGATAATCAGATCATTAAAGCATGCTTTATTAATTTATCTAATCAAAGACATTTGGTCAGCGGAAAAATGATAGGGATGACTGACAAGAAAAATAATTGGGATGACTGATAGGAAAAATGATAGGAATGACTGACAGGAAAAATGATTGGGATGACTGACAGGAAAAATGATAGGAATGACTGACGGGAAAAATGATTGGGATGACTGACAGGAAAAATGATAGGAATGACTGACAGGAAAAATGATAGGAATGACTGACAGGAAAAATGATAGGGATGACTGATAGGAAAAATGATAGGAATGACTGACAGGAAAAATGATTGGGATGACTGACAGGAAAAATGATAGGAATGACTGACAGGAAAAATGATAGGGATGACTGATAGGAAAAATAATTGGGATGACTGACAGGAAAAATGATAGGGATGACTGGCAGGAAAAATTATTTGGATGACTGACAAGAAAAATGATAGGGATGACTGACAGGAAAAATGATTGGGATGACTTACAGGAAAAATGATAGGGATGACTGACAGGAAAATTGATTGGGATGACTTACAGGAAAAATGATTGAGATGACTGCCAGGAAAAATGATAGGGATAACTGACAGGAAAAATGATAGGAAGGACTGGCAGGAAAACTAGAGAGCTTGTATAAGCATAATCAAAATAAGAGTCCAACTTCAATGCAACAAAAGGCAGTTAAAAACGAAATTTCAGTCTGAATCTTTATATTCAGCACAAATTCAAAGTAACACTAGAAAGCAGGATTTTCAATACAATGGCAAAGAAAAGTCCATTAACATATTTAATCTATCAACAGAAAAAAACAATTTTTGATATTGATCATACTATACTATCATCGCATCCTTTCAAATACATAAATACTACACTATTACACTATCAACAATGATGAACAATTTTTGATATTGATCATACTATCCTATCATCGCATCCTTTCAAATATATAAATACTACACTATTACACTATCAACAATGATGTGCCCTCGCTTGTCCATTGCGATTCCCTGAAAATAACAATAAAAAGTAAATAAATTCTCATGCCTTCCTTGAAAATCAAATTATGACAGTGCTTATAGGAGAAGAGTGGTGTTGAAGTTATTACGAATGCAGAATAAAATCTTTTATGAATGCTCTTTTACCGTGTCTCCTTTAAAAAGCACCCTGGGCGCTTATAAAATTTTCGGTGGTTGTGAAGGGGCACTATTTTCAGGGTGAGCGCTTTTTAAATTCTTCGTCATTTCACTCTGATAGTGCGTCATCAAAAGTTAGTTTAACCAAAAATAGTTCTCAAAGCTAAATGTCGTGTCCAGTCAATTTCAATACAAATTTCCATTCATTATCATCATCACTCCCGTCCTATACTCCATCGTTGCTGGCAAAAAGTTGATTGGTATCTGGTTCAAACAATATTTCTTATCAGCAGCATTTTCATATAGATGCCCTGCGTCAAACAAGTACATTTTGGCCATCTTCAATACCATCTGCTGCTGAGCTTAAAGCACAGTATTTCATAGATTGTGCAATGAGCTCTTTAGACATTTCTTGCCATGCATTCAATATCCATTGCACAATCGATCTTTTTTCTGATGACTTCTGATATCCTGACTCTGTGCTGCTAGGCGGTTAAATACCAGTTAATGCTTGCCACTCATCCTATTGCTTCTGAGCCTTTGCTTTGAACGGTTTGCTCCGACTAACATATAAGGCTTGCAACTTCCGATTGTAATTTTGTTTTTTTGGGGGGTGCTTTATCAATTTTCGTTGGTAATGGGGGGCGTGCTTTTTCGAGGGGGGGTGTGTTTTCAAGCGTGGTTCTTTTTTGAGAAATACGGTATTCAGTGATTCAAATTTCAAATTCAAAGCTATTCAGTGGAAAGTAATAATTCATATGATGCTGCTTTTCCTTCTCCGCAATGTCATAAATATATTTCTGGTTACATGCTGAAAACATGTAACAAAAGTATAATGGAATCGAGGATTCTGATATGTGTGTGTGTGTGTGTGCGTGCGTGCGTGTGTGTGTGTATGTCTGTGTGCGTGTGTGTGTGTGTGTGTGTGTGTGTGTGTGTGTGTGTGTGTGTGTGTGTGTGTGTGTGTGTGTGTGTGTGTGTGTGTGTGTGTGTGTGTGTATTTGTATGTGTGTATTTGTGTGTCTGTGTGTGTCTGTGTGTGTCTGTGTGTGTCTGTGTGTGTTTGTGTGTGTTTGTGTGTGTTTGTGTGTGTGTGTGTCTGTCTGTCTGTCTGTCTGTCTGTCTGTCTGTCTGTCTGTCTGTCTGTGTGTTTGTGTGTGTCTGTGTGTGTGCGTCTGTGTGTTTGTCTGTCTGTCTGTGTGTACGTTCAATGAGCATTTGTCATCTCCCACATGACAATGATGTCATGCCATTTGTGATTGGTCAGATCATTTTCAACGGCAAAACAATATCTAAGCGGAACTTCGACTGCAGACTTAGCTAGCTCATTATTCTGACAAATTAATTCATTAAAAGGCACTTAAATCATATTCTATCCTTTGACATACAATGAACTAGGAACTCTTCTGATTTTCAACTCTTGGAAACTTTCTGCATTCGCATTTTTATTGCCCAACTTTTAACTGCCAAGCCAAGCTCACGTATCCTACACAAAAAAACAAAATTTCTTGTGTGGCTGATCCTAGTTCCATAGAAAATCAGTATTGGTCAGTCCTTTAAGAAGTATTATACTAGCAGTCTCATGCGTATATGGTTTGTCTACAAAACTTTGGTAGGCCTTTCTCCACAAAGCAGTCATCCTTCATAAATTAGCTTTATTCGCATTTATAAAATCAATTCTCATATTAATCGTATATACATAGAATTTTCTGATCTAACCAATCAGCGATGGGTATGATGTCATTGTCACGTGGGGCTGACAAATGCTCATTAGCATACTAGCAAAATTATGAAATAGCAGCAAATTTACTATACTGTAAACAACATCCTATCTTTAAATCGGGCAAGGTATAAAAAGTATATAGTCATTGATAAAAGAACCAATTTATCCAGGCCAAGGTTGCCAGTACATGGATTCCTTCCAACAGCGAAAATTACGCAGTCTGCACCAGAAATTTCTTCGATCTTTTGCGGTCCTTCTGCAGAATCTCTACGTAAGAATTTCACAGCCAGTTTTCCTGTGTCCATGTCTTTCTCAATACTGCTTGGCTGTTTGTAATAAATTTAAATAAAATGCAATATAGATGCAATTCGTTTACGAAAGCAAAAATTCATAAAACAGAAGACAAGAATTCAAATATAGACAAACGTAAAAATACTATGGATTTCGGCTAGAAAATTGAAGATTATTCCTCTAGAAATAATGCATACATTTTCTAGTTCATATTTCAAATACAGCACTGTGCTCTTACCAAAGAGTATTTATGTAAGTTGACGTTAGATGATTCCCGCAATTCTTCAGTCACTTTTTGACTGATCATTGAATCAAAGGTTCTCAATACCTTCAGGATAAGATAGAAAGTAAATGAAAGATTCAAGAAATGAGATAACAAATGAATGAATGAATGAAGAAATGAGCGAATGAATGAATGAATGACTGAATGAATGACAGAATGAACGATAAGTAAATACCTTATTTTGCCGAATAAGCAGATGGGTTTCAGAGCCTAAAACTCCAAGAATACCTGCTAATTCAACAGCAATATAACCAGCACCAATTACAACCACTTTGCTAAAAAAAATATTCATTACTTTACACTATAACCCATTTTCAAAGCAC
Organism: Mastigias papua; assembly: GCA_964019165.1. Classification (NCBI taxonomy): domain Eukaryota; kingdom Metazoa; phylum Cnidaria; class Scyphozoa; order Rhizostomeae; family Mastigiidae; genus Mastigias; species Mastigias papua. Next base: position 107,492 of record OZ025270.1, read on the forward strand.
AACGTGTATAAATAAGAAAATGACAATTAACATTTTTATCGTACAGCCCCCTATACCGGGTGAAAATTTAACCTTGGTAGATTTTCAAGCTCAAAAAATCCATCACTTGTTATTGCATGCTCCTTGGCACCTACAAAAAAAAGTTCAATATTAGTGCTGCAAGTCTTTCATACAAATTACACCGTTGTATTATCAAGGGACAATGATATCGTAACTATATCAAGTCATATTGAAAACGCTGCTATATCAAATCAATTAATCGTTTTGAAGGGCTTTGATGAGTGAACGTTTCATACGATTTTAAATCAATTTCGACTAAAATCATCGTTATTACCACCTTGAGAATCCCAACGGCAAAAAATTGGTTAGTTTAAAGAAAAATCCCATCACTGATGTAGTAAGACCTCAGTCAATTTGTTGGCCCTTAATCAACTGGTGGAGTTGAAAGTAAAAATCTGAATGAATTGATCTATTTGATTGCAAAATTTCAATCAGCTAACGTACATCAAAAACTTCGATCAATTCCGTATATTAATGCATTGAATTCAAAGAAACACTTTGACTGACTGATTCTGTTGATTGCAAAACTTTTGATCGATCAGCTCACTGATTTGCTAGCTACAGACCTGGTATATCTGGAATTATGGGATATCCTCCAGTAGCAATCAAAACATTTTTCGCAGATAGTTTGACATCATTCACTCTGCAGCTCCCATCTTCTTCAAAAGTAGCTGAACCATTAAATATTTCAACATTTGACTGTTTTTAATAGAAAGCAAGTTACAAGTGAGACGATGTAAAGAAGTACAGATGTATCATGAATATATTGATGCAACAGAGAAAAGATACCTGTTGTAACCAGGAGCGTAAATTCCGGGGGGCTGTGGGGAATGTGACACCCCCAACAGATAAAACAGCACAGTTCGCAGGGCAATTGAATCTCTTTTCAGGGCATTAATGATATTAAAGAACCTTTTCACATATGAATTCCAATGCACATTCTGGCGTAAACTATCTTTCTTTCGGCGCGCTGGCGTAAGATTTTGTTTCTAGCTTGGATTTTAGGCATACGACAGCAAAAGGAAGAGTCAGCATGTTAATATTTCGTTTCAAGGTTAAAGGATCAGTTTTCCTTCTAGGAGAAGAGACCAATGATGATGGCAACTTTTATCCCATGCTCCAAAAGTGCGTTTTCCGACGTTCTAGAGGGCGTGGCCCTAAAAAATGTTTATCTAAAAATTTTTGATCCCCCATCTTTCTCCCACTCTTCTTCCACAATAGTCCTGTTTTGTGCAGTGCACTAGTGGGCTTGCGTGCTTCCATTTTCATGGCGCGTTAGGGCTTCTGGCAAATCACTGAATTCACATATGCCTTAGTATCGATCTAATGAGATTTTTCATAGTTGTGAAAGACAATGTTGTATCTTATGTTTACTACTGCTGCAATGCTATTCTTTTAAATCTGTCATCATAAAATGGATGTAACTTTCGCAGGCAATATCCAGTGTTGCAGGCCAAAAACTTTGTACACCCCTCCCAAATCCTTGTTTGGAAGTTATGCCCCTGGTTGTGACAGAGCATTACAGCCAGACTCTTCACTACCCGAGCCGGACCAAAGCACTAAAACAATACCTAAAACTACAACAACGAACTCAAGAAATTGCGACATTGCTTATGACCAGCTCGTAAATTTTTGAAAACTACAACATATATGGCAATCAAAATAAAATAATGATAATAGGTTGCATTGTAGACTAATCAACGTAAAATGAAATGAAAAACAACAAAAAAGAAGTAAAACACCAAGTGCAGAACATATGCACAATATTTCCATTGCATTTAGTGCAGTGTCAAATGAAAATCTGAAAAGCTTTCAGGTGAGGACTTGCAACAAAGTTCCCAGTTACAACCAACCAGACTTGCAATGAGAATTTGAAAAGGTTTCCAATGAGAATCTGAGAAAATTTCCAACGACAACCTAAACAAAGTCTTCTAGTGAGAGTTTGAAAAAGCTTTCAGTGAGAAGGTTAGAAAATATCCTGTTTACGATCAGCAATTTTGATACCATAACAAATGCAACTGACAACAATTTTCTTTTTGTTACTGCCAGTCTATTTCTTTGCTTTCGTGCCTACAACAATGATTACACCTGTTTCAGTATTCATCTGATTCCTAAAACCCATCTGATTCCTAAAACTCATCTGATTCCTTTCCAGCACTTTCTTTTGGTACAGTATTGTCATTAACAATCCTATCAAGCTACCAACTTTCCTCGCCTTTATTACTTTTGATTGGTTAATATATATTCTGATTTCTTGCAATTTCTAACTAAGTTGTAGATTTTGAAGTGGAAGTCATCCGTTGCAAGAATTGTGTCACATGTTCTACTATGATAGTACTTCCTTTCAGGCTTAGATTGACTAATCCTTTAACGCTAGTGTCTATGATGATTTCAACTGAAACTTACGAAATTTGAAAATGCATGATTAAGTTAGGTACTATGTAATACTTGTCCACGCAAAATATTGACATAAACCACTTTGGTTTTCCATTAAAGTTTGCTGAGATTCTTAGAGAAGATATTTTCAGAGATCACATGGAAGAAGTCTATCCAGGGGGGATGCAAGGGTTTCGTGGCAATTTTTCAGGCTCGTTTTATTGCTATTTTAATCCCATTGTAACTGCTACCTTCTAAGATTTCTCAACTGACGAAATGCTTGTATTAAGAAACAAAATTCTCACCTTTAGCAGGTTATTTTCATAGATTCCATTCAAGCGTTTTATATACTTATCTCTGGCGATTTTCACTGAGCTAAAGAAGATAATGAAGTAACTTTTTCAATAAGAATGAGATCAAATTCTGTACAATGCTTAGCCAAGTCCAATCCCAAATATAGCTCCCAAATAAAGCCCCAATTCCTGTTAATATATACTCAATTCCAAATGTACCGTATTCTCTTTTAAATCCTGCTGCAAGTTTATTGATCATTCTTAGGTAGGCGAGAATATCACACAGGTGCGAATAACAATACAATGCGCTGGAACTTTCAGTATAACGATTCTGTTTAGCATTAATCCTTGATAACAATACCAGGCCTTCCATGAATAAATTTGACGCGCGCTGCCAATCGCGCGCTTGGGGTCGTTTGCGTGCTAAACATTCAATTGTGAGAGCTTTCCTTGGAACTTGGATGTGCATCTTTGATAAAGCTGGTGCGAGCGACATGTCGAGCGCATGAACCGAGCTGGGCGTGTAACTGCGCGCTCATGCGCGATCGCGCGAGTCTCATTGAAAGGCCTGCAACACATTGTTCACGGAATCCACTAATGGCGGTAACATCGATAAACAAGTCCATAGCATTTATTTCTAATATACTTTAAAAGGCACCATTTTCTCCCTTCAAGACTAATACAAATCATCCATTCATTCATTCATTCATTCATTCATTCATTCATTCATTCATTCATTCATTTATTCATTCATTCATTCACAGGCCTTTCAATGAGTAAATTGGATGCGCGCTACCACTCGCGCGCGTGGGATCGTTTGCGTGCGCTAAACATTCAGTTTTTAGAGTTCTCCTTAGTACTTGGATGCATACTTTTCATAAAGTTGGAGCGAGCGACAAATCGAGCGCGTGAACTGAGCTGGGCGCGTGCCTGCGTGCTCGTGCGCGATCGCGCGCGTCTCACTGAAAGGCCTGCATTCATTCATTTCAAATTCTTTAGGCAGGGTAAAGTATACAGCTAAAAACTGATTTTATATATATATATAAACTAAATAATCTGATTACAGTCATATAAAAAGAAGAAATGACAATAGGAACTACCTACAATAATACAATAGAAAATAAAATTAAAAAGTAATGGAGTTAATGAAAGGACTCTCTACAGATTTTGTATGCATTTTGAACTGAATTTGAGTTTGCGCATTTTTAGCATCCATCAGCACTTAGATTGTTCCAGAGTCGTGCTCCTCTATAAGAGAAGCATTTCTGACAACTGGATTTTTAAAAGAGACAATTTAAGATCAGTCTCAGTATTTTGAAGCTCCCTAACGGTATTGTAAGACAACCTTTCACACAAAAAATCTACATGTACCTTCATTAGTAAACTAAAGCTTATTATCAGTGTGCTAAAGAATGTTTTTGTTCTTCTGTGGTACCAACAGAATATTCATCTATCATCAACTTTGGGCTAATATCTGCAATTTTATGGCAATGTTCTATTCACCCTACCATGTGAGTCCCTTTACAAAGGAGCAAGGCAAAGGTTCTAAACAATATCAATAGGGGATTGTTAGAAATCAAATGTTGTGAGGACACTGAAACATAGTTGCCAAGTCTTCCGCATTCTGCAGGACAAAATATATATGTTCATAGAGATGCATAATCCTTGACAAAAGTCTTGTTACACCATGCTAACATAGTAACTAGTTCTGCCAAGGGCAACAAATTCATGAAAATCAAAAAAGAGAAGTGACAAAGCTCTCACTTTTCCTCAGACTAACAAAGAAACATCATTTCACATCAATATGTTATAGGAAAGGGTATGCATCTTTGTCCAAAAATACATTTTACAACACTGCTTCAGCCTTGGCTTCTTCTTAATTTGTTCTTAACTTCCAATCAACTTTTAAGCTGGTGTTTTTATAAAAAATTTTCTTACAATAAAGACTGTAATATGCAATGAAGGTATAAGCACAGGTACAATAAATATGTGAACAACAGCAAAGGATAGGATATGACAACCTCCAATCAAATCCATTGATGGTGACATCAAAGCCAAAATCTTTCATATCATTCAAGAATTCAGCATGCATTGCAGTGTTGAACATTATCTTGAATAAATTGATAAATTCCTTTAGCAGATTTTAGGATAAAATGATGAACCCTGTAGTTAAAGTCAGAACTCTTCACAAAAAGGTGTTACTTCTATATGTGCCAAATGACATCATTTGACTTTTGGAAGATTTAATATTGGTCAAATGCATCCCATTACGGACAAGAATGTAGATTGGAAACTCTGCTGAGTTAAAGAAAAAAATCTAAAATTTTGGTGTTCAATAGAAAGTTTTTTGAGTAGTTTGACCTGTGGCCTTTGTCCATGATTTACAATAAGGTAACTGGCAGTAATTCTCGAAAAAATTCTTCCTGTGCTGACTTCCATGTGCAGGCTCTCTAAGTTAAACAAAATGTTCTTCACATAAACAACATTAACCAGCTGTTAACCTAGGCTACAACAAAACCCACTATGAACAATAAGGATAAACAAAGTTGCATCCATCTCATTTCATTATCAAGATAGCTTGAAAGAAGCAGTTGTAATTTTTCTGAATCTAATTCACTACCTTTTTTGGCACACATCCAACATTTACCTAAAGAAAAAAATTGCAGTATATTATAAAACTAACACAAGGAATATGCAAAACAGGAGGATACTAAGCTTTCAACATTTAAGACAATATCAGTGATAAACTTTAAATCAATCACTTGATATCTGCTTTGTGCAACACTTTAATTTTGTATCACACTAGTAATTATTTTTGAAAAGATGCTTGTAAATTACACAGTACATCTTTATAAAAAGCAAACTTGTTATCATTTCTAGTGTTCCAAACTAAAAAGATCCTGATGAAATATACTGTACAATGAGTTTAACTAGCAAGATACTCCTAGCTTTTAATCTGTCCCTCTATCAGTGTCAGTTTGACAGACTGTATGATCATGTGTGTTCGTGCACAATGGTGTGCTTATGTATGGTTTGAGGTCATTAATGTGATGCCAAGTAGTGGTGGTATCAGAAATGCTGGACTTGGAAAAAGTGGCCTTCTTGATGTATGACAATGTATGGTTCAGTCTCAAAACTGGGCTGGAATTTTGTGCACTACATTGACTAGTGTAGTTAGTCACCTTGTTCAATGTTGACATGCCCATACCACTTTGACATATTGAATTTGGAAGCATGCTGCTTCTTTTCTGTCAGGTCGTGCATATGAGCTTTATGGATAACAACATTAGTGGCTGACTGTTTGGGAAACTGATGGTGGTACTCACCACATAGCACCATGTGTCTTTTAGATTGAGTAAACAATACTTGACCCAAGAAAGCTTTTCGTCTTAGCATTTGTTTTATTTTTTTTCGCTTGTTGCTCTTAGGGAACTTTTAATGTATCATTTCTTATTCTTTTAATGTATTTTAGTATATAGTATTATCATCTCTCATTTAGCCTACTATAGATAAATTGATTATATTATTTTATTATTATTGCCTGTTGCTTTGCCTGTGTCTATGTGTAGAGAGCTGTGATATGATTGAAGTAGCTCCTTTATGGCTTCTTTGATTAGAGTTTCAATGGCCAATAACAATTTTGACTGCTTTCCCAAAGGGCTTCATGAAACACTCTGTTTCATTGGCTTGTGGATGGTATGAAACAGTGGATGTGGCACTTTGTGGTACTATGTCATTGAACATAATGTTGTATCTGCACCATTGCCAATCATATTTGACATCAATGATGGCATACCAGGCCGTCAGTATTTTCCCAGACTCTGTGCTTGTGGTGGCATATATGCAGGAGTGCTGGGTGTAGCTTGGGTCATGTGGGGACATTGGTGAGGTCAGGGCAGTGGGCTGCATGTACAGAGCTCTAATGTCTTATTTATTGAGCATGAGAATAACACATTTGCATCATTTCTCACTCTCACATGCAAAACAAAAATAATCTCACACATTCTCAAAATGTGCTTATGTACTCTCAATCACAGGGAGTATGGGGAAGCTATTGCCCTGCTTTTGCAGAAAGATGATCCTCTGGATCATCAATAGATGAAACTGAGGGATTTCTTTTACAAAATGTTCTCCTCATATCACTCCATTGTACAGAATAGTTGTTTCAAAAGTAACAAAGTTCTGTGTGGCAAGTGTCAAGCATGGTAATTGGGAGATGTGCTCCATGAGACAGAAATGGCCTGGTCCCAAATTGTTTGCATGAGGCTTTGCCGCTGATCTACAGTATTTACCTGAGGATGTTCCCTTAAATCCACCTTCCTACATCTCTCCTGACCAGAAATGTTGGGACAAGGCAGGAACAAAATCTCACCCATAATCAGTTTTGCAACTTGAGACCTCAGCATGTAGTAAGTGTCCTGGTGCTGAAAACGGTGGCAATCAATGGTGTTGACAGAATTGACTACTTTTGGAGACTTTTTGGAGGCTAGCTTTTTGTTTTCAAGCAGCAGAGTTTGAAGTGGCCTCTGATGCCACCAGCATCACAAATATGTCCCCCTGGTAGTACAATTGGTACTTCTATTGCAATTTGTACTCAATTGATATTCCATTTCCCTCAACAGTTGCCTGCATATGAACCTATTTACCTTTCAAAGGAACTTTGACAACAAAGGCAGCAGTGAAATTGGTCTGTAATTTTGTATGTAAGGCTTCTTTTGAGTCACTTTTATGCATAGGATTAACCATTGCAGTCCTCCATCCTGTAGCTACTGAAAGCAAATTACATGCCAATTTTGAAGGCCTGACATACACATTATCATGTCCATGAGCCTTATTTGGTGGCATGGCAGAAATTAGTTTCTCAATTTTAAAAGAGGTGACTGGATTGAATCAGGACAAGCAAATGACATTGGGTTGCTTTTTCTAACTGCTTCTGGGTACTAATATCTAGTATTCTTATGTAGCCATAAAACTATGCTGCTCAGTGTACTATATAGTTAATCATGACAGAGAAACAGCTATGCCTACATATAAATCACTAAACTCACTTGCTCCTGAGTATTTAATGGAACTTTTTACAAAATGTTCTGAAGGTAATGGTCAAACCCTTTGCTCTAGGGAAACAAATTTGCAAATGCCTGTACTTAGAATATCAATGGGGCAAAATGCTTTCTGGTATCGTGGAGCAAAAATATGGAATGAGCTAAGTCAAGAAGCTAAACTGGCGCCATGGCACTCTCCTTGAAAACTTGTAAGAAGTCCATCCAATAGATGTATTTTCAGTTTCATTGATCTTTGATACTTATATTAGATTCTTAAGTATTTATTATTTTATGTAATTAAAACATTACTTAGATCCTAGAGTTAGAAACGTCTTAATTATTTCTCTTTTCTTCACAAGTTGCCTGTATTAACACAAAGGGTGTTACCGCCCCAGATGCAAGGCGAAAATTTGAATAAGCGCCCCGGGTGGTTATTCGGTCATTTATGGTATGTATTCAAATGCTTATGGGGGTAGGCCATCTATTTCTACGAGAGGTAAATATGTGAAAATAACGCCCGATCCATCCTCCCACCAGGTGATCACAGTTGGGTGCTCATGATCTACCAAACTATAACTCATTCTTCGCTGCAAATTGTCTTAAATAGACGTCAATGTAAAACGACTTACACAGGTTCCTCCAAGTTTTCCTGCTTCCACTAGGGCAACTTTGGCTCCAAATTCTGCAGCTCTTCTGGCACTTGCAATACCCCCGCTCCCACCTCCAACTACTAAATAATCGTATGAGTGTACTGGTGCCATGTTGGAAAAGCTATTTGCCCGAACTTTCAAATACTCTATCTCCTTGCACCTTAACAGGATGTGTTTTAAGTCCTTTGCCAGAAGTCGCACATTCATTGTGCACAAGACGTCAGTATGTTGGAGTTGCTACCTCGACAATTCCCATTGTATTTCTATTGTTAGGCTGCTAGAGGCGCTGACTTTCGGAATTAACAAGAACAATGACATTCCCACAACTTCTGTCAATAAAAACTGCAGAGCACTCTTGGGTCTCGAATAAGCCTGCCCCTCCCCTAACACTATCAGGGTCAGGGGGGTATTCCCTACTTATCTATACAGGGTATGTGTCAATATTTGGGGTCTGGGATTTCACAAAAGGCAGAATAGTTGGGGTCTGTGAATTATAGCTTTCGAAGAAGTCACTATCTGAGTTTGATACTTGCAGGGTTAGAAATATTCACTAATTTGGGGTAAAAGAAAGGTGATATGGGATGGAAGGTGTGAAGTTGTGATATTCAACGAAATGTTATGCAAGTGGTAGTCCAAAATGTGCTTCTATATTTAGGGTCTTGACCTGTTCAGATTAACTAGTTGGGGTTTCTCAAAACTATGACTCAATATTTGGGAGTCAGCAGCAGATTGCTGACATGGAACCCCCCCCCCCCCCCCCCCGTATGGTTGATTTAATGAGGAACCATATTCTGAGCTATACTCTCCTGCTGACCTCCTGCTGATTATCAGGCTGTAGCAGATACGAGGCAAGCATTGACAAATAGAAAACATTGGTGTAAACATAAAACATTCTTTTTGCTAAACGTTTCAGCGTAGCAATTATGGAGCCTTCTGTTGCTAGACAAAAGTACATATATCCAGAAGGAGATGTATATGATGGATTTTGGAATAATGAGGGAAAGAAGCATGGTAAAGGCATCCTAAATTTGACTGATGGTTCAAAGTATGAGGGGAAATTTTCTGATGGCCTATTTGACGGCCACGGTGTACTGATATTTCCAGATGGATCGAAGTATGAGGGAGAATTTTCTAGAGGAAAATACTCTGGTTATGGCATCTATACAAGGTGCGACGGAATGAGATTTGAGGGAAAGTTCAGTGAGGGTAGAGTTAGCGGACCAGGTTTAATAACATTTCCAGACGGGAGCAATGGTAGGCCAAGAAATGAAGGTCTTTTTGAAGGCACAAAGTTATTGAAAAGAGAGAAGGTGCCTGAAGTGATTGAAAAAGCACAAAAAGCAGGAGAGAAAGCACGAAAAATGAAACTAGATGTACGTTGAAGTTACCTACATTACTATTGATTTTCTTGTCTTTTATGTAGAGAGGATATTTATTGTATTATTTGCCAACTTCTTAGACATTCAGTTTTCAGGATGCCTTCTCGTATAAAAAATACAGGTTGTGCAGCAGTATAATGTTCAAAAGTAATAGAATAGAAGTTGCAATTATTCAATATTTTTTAGTTTAATGCATACTATAATTCAGTATCAGAAAAATATGGCATTGCCTGCAATAAGGACTGAAATCGGTTTTGCACGGTTTTCATGTTTGCTGTCTCTTTATGGGCAGCCAGGTTTGTATTGACAAAATACTCCAAACAACGTATCTATAACAGCTAACTATCTACTAATGCATAGTAATGTACCATACATAATTGTAAATTTGGCATTATATTCTAAAGATGATTTTGTCTTTTATTCAATTGAATTGTTCATCCCATGAAAGGTTTTCATCAAAAGTGAGTCCAGAGGGCTTTGTTTAAGTTACTCTTTTTATGATATTACTATAAAGCATCAGGCTCTCTGGAAGATTAGGATGTCGGGTTTGAGTGGATGTTCTGTGTCCATAAATTCTGTTTTCTGAGGGTTAGAACTTAGAACTGAGCTTAATTACCCTCATCCACTCAGAGAGATTGAGCAGCTCATGACATGCATCATTAACCAACCTCTGTATGCCATTAGATGCAACTGTTACATTTGTTTCATAAGTATAATTGCTAGCTCTTGAATATTGGAGACTATTTTTCAATGTCTTCAAGTAGATGATAAATGGTAGGAAGCCAGGCAGTAGACCTTAAGTTTATCACAAGTAACTTTTCAAGGTTTAGATTTGTTCCCCATTCTATTTATAAAACTGGGCTCTATTTGTCAGATAAGATTTAAAACAACATTATGTTCTTTCTGTAATTCTTAAAACTTCAATTTCCTTATAAGTATGCTTTGATCCACCAAATCAAAAGCCCTTCTTAAGTCTATAAATGTGGCAAGGTTCACTATTATTCTAATTACATAGGTTTTGCATGTGCAAATATTATAACATTTATAGATAAAATAACCTAGAAAAAATTGATTATAAGAATGTGCAATCTAAGGATACTTATGATCTATTTATTCTAAGTTATTTTATTGTATTTTGTTATATTTTATTATATTATTTATTTGCCAGTGCAAAACCTATGTAGTTAGGATCTGCATGATGACTACATACATGCATATATACATATTGATATTTATTAAACTTTGATGGCTCTAGAACTTGTTCAATGTGTCCAAATAATGATGGCTCTAAAATGTGCTTTGTTTAATGTTGTCCAAATAATCACAGAAGTGTTTCAGACAAACTTTAGTATCTCACAATTTGTATTTTTCACTCCTAATGTCCTTCACAAGTTTTACATCTCACCTTCCAGATTTGATGCAAACTGATAATATTTTATGTTGATCACCATTTAACCAAAGCATTAGCCTTTGCTTTTGGCATTCTCATGTCTATCATAACCTTCAGTGCATTTTTGTGAACAGTATCAAGTGATCTGATTATGACTACATCACATATACATGGCATCATTTCTCTTCATCTACAGCTGTTTTCATAGCAAAAATTAATTCTTGGCAATCTGGATCCTCTATGTAAGCTCTTTGTCAGAACTGAACTTCAGAATTTTTTACTTTTGGCAGCAATCAGGTGACTAGGCACTTTACAAAAATTTTACAAATCTTAAGTAAGAGTGCTATGTCTCTAAGCGTTGTTACATCATTTGGATCATAATTCTTTTTCGGATGTCTTCTAATTAACACTCCTTTCCTTGAATGTTTGCACTTTTCAAAATGCTTTTTAATGTTGAAAATTTTTTAAACTTGTACAGAAATACTTAGCAGATTACTTTTGAAGTCCTGAAAACAGACCCCATCATAGCTCCACTTTTTCCTTATGGTGAATTTTTACAACATACAATATATAATGCAATGTGATAGTTCTGGGACAAAATACTGGGACAATACTTGGGACAAAGGTACAATTGGGACATAGGTTGGGACAAAAATACTGGGACAATACATGGGACCAAGCTACAATTGGGACATAGGTTGGGAGAATGATTAGGAGACAATTTGAGAACACAAAATTGAGAAAATAGACTAGTATAAATTGAATGAGATAAGAGAGTGTGGTAATTGAATGATAGGTAAGAATTGAATGGTAAAATATTATTGTAAATTTGAATGATGAAATATTATGGTAAATTGAATGATTAATTAAAATAAATATAAGAGAATGTAAAAAATATGTTGATATAATTGAATGATTAATTAAATGGATATAAGAGAATGTAAAAAATATGATGAAATATTATGGTTAATTGAATGATTAATTAAAATGAATATAAGAGAATGTAAAAAATATGTTGATATAATTGAATGATTAATTAAATGGATATAAGAGAATGTAAAAAATATGATGAAATATTATGGTTAATTGAATGATTAATTAAAATGAATATAAGAGAATGTAAAAAATATGTTGATATAATTGAATGATTAATTAAATGGATATAAGAGAATGTAAAAAATATGATGAAATAATATTGTAAAATTGAATGAGAAAAATATTATTGAAAATTTGAATGATGAAATATTATGGTTAATTAAAAAGATATTAGAGTGTGTGGTAATAAAATGATAGGTGAGAATTGAATTGGGAAATATTATGGTTAATTGAATGGTTAATTAAAATGGATATAAGAGAATGTAAAAAATATGATGATATAAATGAATGGGGTTTTATGATGAAATAATATTGTAAAATTGAATGGGTGAGTAAATTGTATAATAAAATAATATGATAATATGATGTGATAAAATGATATTATAAAATAATATGATAATTTGATATTATTAAATTGAATTATAATATGGATTAAAAAGGAGTGGATAAATAAACTAGAATAAAATATTGATAAAAATGTATTGGAAATTATTTAGAATAAATGGTTTAAATACAATGAAATATTTATATTAGAAATTTTTAAAAAAATCTCTCCTTGGTAGTATAACCTCTCCGTTATTTATGGAACATAATTTATGGAACATAATTTTTGGGGGCCTTACTAATTGGGTTTATTATTTGGCATCAATTTTAATTTGAAACTCATTTTACCTATTATTTATGGTATTTTCCCTTATTCTCAATAAATAATTTTATCATTTTGGACCATTTTCGTGCATTTTTGTTTCGCTTGTGTATATTCGCTAATTATGTGGGGTGGTGTATCACTTGGTGTATTTTTTGTTTGGTTAATCGTTGTTGTGGTGATATGATATTTGTGTTTTAATTTTTAAATATAAAAATATAATTATATATATAAGATGTTTCCTTCACAAATGGAAAAATTAAGATTCGACGGAAAATGTGTTTCAAAAAATGATTACGCTGATTGTTGTAAAAAAATGAATGCTCATTGTGCAATTGTAAATGGTCATTTAGAATGTTTTAAATATTCACATAAAAATAAATCAGGTGATTATTATTGCGATTTGGCAGCTGAATATGGTCAAAAGGAATGTTTACAATTTGCTCATGAAAATGGATATCCTTGGAGTGCAGATACGTGTTTTTTGGCGGCTGAAAATGGAGAAATTGAATGTTTAAAATATGCTCATGAAAATGGTTGTCCATGGAATGAAGATACAAGTACGAATGCATCTAGATATGGTATCTTAGAATGTTTAAAATATGCTCATGAGAATGGTTGTCCATGGAATGAAGACACAACTGCTTTTGCTGCAAAACATGGTCGTTTAGAATGTTTAAAATATGCTCACGAAAATGGTTGTCCGTGGGATTATTTTACTTGTGCGATTGCTGCTTATAATGGTAATTTAGAATGTTTAAAATATGCACATGAAAATGGTTGTGAATGGGATAAATATACTTGTGCTAATGCTGCTGAAAATGGTGAATTAGAATGTTTAAAATATGCACATGAAAATGGATGCCCATGGGATGAATTGACATGTTTTTCAGCTGCTGAAAATGGTGAAATTGAATGTTTAAAATATGCTCATGATAATGGTTGTCCATGGGATAAAAATGTTTTTGATGTAGCTGAATATAATGGTAATGTTGATTGCATGGAATATTATATTGAGAATTAATCTAATATAAAATATATAAAAAATGAAGATACCAAATTTAGATATGAAAAAAAAAATGATAATGATTCATATATATTAAAATGGCCATTTAGAATGATTATTGTAGGCGATAGTAGTCGGGGCAAGACAAATTTGATTATGTATATGATTTTGAGTGCAAAGTTTTTTAAACCAGATGTTATTTATTATTATGGCCGAAATATTGAACAGGATAAAATAAAATATATTAAAAGTATCAGTGATAAACTAAAATCACAAATTGGATATGATTTTATGTTATTAGAAAATGATCCAAACAACATCCCATACGCTGATTGTTATGATAATGATTCTAAAAAGTTGGTTATTTTTGATGATTTGATGACTGTTTCAAAAAATGTATTAAAACGAATTATTGATCATTATATATTTGGCAGACAGAAGAATATTAGTAGTATTTTTTTAGGTCAATCATATGTAGAAATTAATCAAACAATTCGTTTAAATTCTAATTATATGGTTATTTATGAACCAAAAACAAGGAGATGTAAAAAAATGGTGTTAACTGAAAATAACATTGAAGATAATGATTTGTTTAAAAAAAATGATGGTAAATATGATTTCCTTTTTATCGATTAGAATAATGATAAATATTATAAAAATTTTGATGAAGAAATATAATTATATATATAATGAGTGATCACATTTATTGTGTAAAATGCAGGAAAAAAACACCTTCAATTAAAGACAGTGAAAAAAAAGTAATTACAAAAAATAAAAAACATGGTATTGAATCGAGATGTACTATTTGTAACAGCAAAAAATTCACTTTTATTAAACAAATATAAGATATTATATATGCAGATTTACTGTTTAAAATGTAAAATGAAAACTAATACTGATAATATAGAACAAATTACCATAAATAATAGACAGTGTGTTGTTGGAAATTGCAATATATGTAATACTAGAAAAAACATGTTTATAAAAAATGGTACAGGTGTTTTAGATATACATAAGATGATCGGGAAATTACCTAGACCATCAAAAGGTTTTGTAGCGCCTGGTGGATATCGTTATTTAGGCCCATATAATCCATTGAATAAACAAATCACTTATAATAAAGACACTGGTGAAATATATAAAATTAATGAATCTCCAAAGAATAAATTAGACGAAATTGCAATGCATCATGATATTTGCTATTCTGTAAATCCCAAAAATAAACATATGTGTGATAAAAAAATGATTGAAAATATTGATGCGATGGAAAATAAGAATTTAATGGCAAAAATTACAAGAGGTATAATTAATACGAAACAACAGCTTGGTCTAGGTCAAAAAGGGGTCAAAAAAAAAACGACACGAAGATAGACATAAATGATGATCGAAAACAATACGCGAATGAGATGCATAAAAGAATAATAAAGAAATTTAAACGAAGATATATTTATTCTCCAGGTATTGATGTTATTTGGACAACAGATTTAATTTTAATTCCAAAATATTCAAAACAAAATAATGGATTTAAATATATCCTCACTATTTTAGATGTTTTTAGTAAATTTGCTTGGGTAGCTGTAACGAAAAAGAAAGATAAAAAAACTATAGCTAATGCATTTGAAAATATTTTAAAAAAAGGCAGAGTACCCCAAAAAATCTGGAGCGATGGTGGCGGGGAATACGATAACCATTTTTTTAGATCTATGTTAAAAAAATATAATATAGAGCCATATAGAACTGAGTCAGAATTAAAAGCCATTATGGCTGAACGGTTTAATCAAACTTTAATGAATAAAATTGTAAAAATGTTCACTGAACGCGATAACCATAGATATATTGATGATATTGAAAGAATTGTTAATGAATATAATAATACTTATCATTCGAGTATTAAGATGACGCCTATTGAGGCCTCAAAAGAAGAAAATGAAGGTATTGTATATTATAATTTATACAGTAAAAGACGTCGAGAAATGATGAAACAAAATATAAAACCGAAGTTTAAAGTTGGTGATATTGTAAGAATATATAAATTTAAAAAAATTTTTGAGAAAGGATATGATCCAAAATGGATCAATGAATTATTTGTTATATATAAAGATAATAGGACAATTCCGAATTCATACAAGATAAAAAGTATTGAAAAAAAGAATGATCGTTATGAATATATAAAAGGTAATTTTTATGAACAAGAATTACAAAAAACAAAAATGGTTTAAAGATTTTTTTTATATTTGTATATTATAATGACGAACAAAAAAATTGAAAAAATTATTAAAACATATAAGAGTATTTTAATTGATACTAATAATGTAAATAAAGATAATATAATTTTTTTTGCACGACGAACTATAGAAAATTATAATAAAAAAAATTATAATAAATATGAACAGAAAATTTTAGATTCACTTATTGATTATTATGCCAAACCAACACGAAAAAAAGAAACTATTGTTAATTCATCAATATTAGATTATTATCAATCATTAAATAATAAACAAGAACTAGTGCAACAAGAACCAGTGCAAGAACAAGAACCAGTGCAAGAACAAGTGCAAGAACAAGAACCAGATAATTTCAATGGAATAAAAAAAAATAAAAGTGCTATGAAGAGGACATTAAATTTATATGATATTCCATTAAAACCAATGGATGATAAAAAATTACATCCAATGGAGGATGATCAATTAAATTACAGCCGTGAATTAAAAAGACAATTTTTATTAAAAAAATTACGTGAAATAGGTCAGTTTAAATGTAATTCTATTATGGGGTCAGAGTTAAGAAATGTAAAAAATCCAGACAAACGATTAAATCCATATTTTCAAACTAAATATCACATTATACGGAACGAAAACGACATTCAAGATTATCTAGATTCGAGTGAAAAAGACATCATAAATCGAGTTGGAAAATTTATGAAAAAAACCGATCAAAAAAAAATAAGTTTTAATAATTCAAAAGAAATTAATAAGAAAAAAAGTGTATTCCAATCAGAGGACGAGGATGATTATGCATTTAATAATCAAGAATCTATGAAAAAGAAAAAAAAAAAGAAACTAAGTGTCTTCCAATCAGAAGATGAAGAAGATGATGAAGATGATGGGGACATACGGGATAAAATTGAAAAAATAACAGAAACAGAAGGTCAGGGATATTATGCTGACGAGAGTGATATTGGTGATATTGAAGTGACTATTTATTCATCAAGTGGCTGTCAAAGTGAACAAATAAACATTGTACCTATAACCAATGTTTTTGCAAACGGTTATATTGAATTACCAGAAAAAATTAAAAATAGAAAATCGTGTGTAAATATTCAAAACAAAGATGATAAGTGTTTTCTATGGTGTCATCTTTTACATCTACGTTATAGATTAAATGAAAATAAAAAAATTGAACACCCTGAGCGATTATTTGGGGAAAAAGCATATATATATAATAATAAAATATTACATGTAGATTATGATGGAATAAATTGTCCGATATCATATAATAACATAGGTGTCTTAAGAGATATCGAAATTAGGAATAAAATTTGTATAAATATTTTTGAATATAAACATGATAAAAAAAATGATATTATACCGTATTATCATAGTAAAAATACATTTGAAGATACACTGAATTTATTACTTATAACTGATGCAGAAGAGCAAAAATATCACTATGTGTATATTCGTAATTTGAATCGTTTATTGTTACATTCTACACACGTCGGAACAAAATACTGTGAAAAATGTTTAAAGCAATTTTCAAGTCAAAAAGCATTTGATAGTGAACGCCATAAATGTAATTTTAAAAACAACATTGATTTACCTTCGAATATGTGCCTGAAAGATGGTAAATTATTAAAATGTCCCAAAGACACTTATATTACGGTGTATAATATTAAACACAATCAAGTATTACCATGGGTAATGTATTGCGACTTCGAAAGTATTCTTGTACCCATAAAAAATGATCCAAAATATAATGACAAATACGAACATAAATTAAGTTCTTATTGTTTTCAGTTAGTTTGTAAGGAACGGCCTAAATTTAACAAATTTAAAATTTACAGAGGAAAAAATGAAAAAGATCCAGTTATAGATCATTTTTTTAATGATATAAAAGATATATTAATTCATATTCAACTGTGTAAAAAGAAATATTATTCATTACCAGTCTTAGATAATATACAACAAAAAAAACATGATAAAGCAACACACTGTGAATATTGTGAAATTGAATTTGATGATAAAGATCATAAAAAGTGCGCCCATCATAATCATATAAATGGCTTATTTCTAGGCAGTGCTTGTTTAACTTGTAATTCAAAAATGAAAGTAAATAATTGCCTTCATATAGTCTTTCATTATTTAAAAGGCTATGACTCGAACTATATATTGTCACGTATGTCAAAACATTTTGAAGGTCAAAATATTAATTTAATCGGAAGAAATACAAGTAATGTGTTTCATATGAATATTAACAATTATATAAAAATAATTGATAGTTATGAATATATAACAAGTAAGTTGGAATCATTGAGTAAAAATTTAGATATGAAAAATATTAAATATACAGGAAATTTAATTGAGAAATATAATTTATCACAAGAATTTATTCAAAAAGATATATTTCCTTATAAATATATAAATTCATTTGAACATTATAATAATAAAAAATTTCCAAATATTTCATATTTTAATACTGATGAAATAACATACAAAAAATATAAAGATTTCTATTATCAAAATTTTAAAAATTTGGGTTCTTTTTCTGATTATTACTTAATGAAAGACGTGCTTATCTTAACCGATATTATGGAAAATTACCGAGACATGTTTATAAAACGATATAAAACAGAATTGTTTAGTCATTATACAATTAATAGCCTCACATTCGAATTGTTTAAAAAATATAATCCAGTAAAAATTAAAATTATCAATGAGTACAGTATGTACGAATCATATCAAAAAATGCTGGTTGGTGGCTTATGTGGTTGCGGATCTACACGATATGCAAAAGCTAATAATAAATATTTGAATAATTATAATCAAAATGAAGAAACAAGTTATATTATGCATTTTGATATAAACAGTATGTATGCCCATATAATGAGAAATTATAAATTGCCATATGATGGTTTTGAATATTTAAGTGACATTGAGATTAAAAATTTTAATATTTGGGATTATGATGAAAATTCAGAATTCGGATTTATTTTATGTATTGATATTTCAGAAATTGATATTGCATATCATGATTATTTTTCTGATTTGCCGATATTTCCACATAAACGTAAAATATTTAAAAAAGAAATTTCTGAATATCAAAAAGACATATTAATAAAAAATGATAAAAAGTTTTTATGTACCGAAAAAGTTGTATTGGATTATCATGGTAAAAAAGAATATGTTATACACTATTTAACATTGCAGTGTTTTTTAAAATTAGGGGGCTTTAAAATCGAAAAAATCCATTATATCATAAAATTTAAACAAGATAATTATATGCGTAAATACATTGAAAAAAATCATAAATACAGACAGGATGCTATGAGAGAAAAAAATAAAAACAATGATAGTATGTTTAAGCTCATGAATAATTCCTTGTTCGGCCGATGTCTTTTGAATAAGGAAAAATATAACAGCAATATACGCATTGTTTCTGAAATTGATAAAGCAAAAAAGATCGTTTCAAAGGAAACATTTAAAGACTATGATATTATTAGCAGCAGTGACGAAGATTCTGATAATATAGACACAGTTTTATTTAATATCGAGAAAAACCATGTGAAGCTTGATTCTGCAAATTATATTGGATCTACAATATTATGTTTAAGTAAGAAATTAATATATGATTATTGGTATAAATTGAAAAATAAATATAAAAATAATATTAGTATGTTATATATTGATACAGATGGGTTTGTTTGTAATATAAAAAATACTGATGATATTTATAAAGATATGTATGAAATGGGTGATATGTTCGATATGAGTTCTTATGATGAATCATTCGAATATTATCGTAATGGTGAATACGACACTGGAAAAATAAAAGATGAGTGTCCAGCCACTGTAATAACTGAGGCTGTTTCATTAAAAGATAAATTATATGCATATGTAAAAGAAAATAATAAAGTTGAGATTAGAGGTATAAAGTTTAAAAATAACAAAAATAACGATATAACATTTGAAAGATTTAAAAATGCATTGTTTAATAATGAATCAATATCAAATGAATTTGAACGAATTAAATCAACTAAGGATTGTAAAATTTATTCGTACACAGATTCTAAAACTTTGATTTCATATAGTGATAAAAGGTTTTATATCAATGAAACAATGTCTTACCCATATGGGCATTTTATGATAAATAAAAATTATGAAAATATGATATAAAAATAAATGCAGAATTTGCATTTATCTCGTTATTTAATGCATTCATATGCAATTATATAAACATATAATTGCATAATATGTAATTATTATAATATATATTATAATGGATTTAAATACTTATGAAGATTTGATACAAAAACGTCTCTTGGCTCAAAAACAAATATTAAATTTAAAAAAAAAGAATATAGATTTTGAAAATCAAAAAGTTGATCGTGATTTTAATAATGCTGAATTTTTTAAGCCTATTACAGACAGTAATGAAAAGTTGATTGATAAAATGGAAGAAAAAAATGATAAAATTAATGAAATAATTTCAAATAGCTTGCCATATTATGAAGATCAAGATCAATTTCAAGATAATGAACTGTTAACATTACCATATAATGAAGAAGATGAAGAAGATGAAATATATGTTTATGATATAAGTAAAAAATTATCACCTGAAGGAAAACAGTTTTTGGAGAAATTAAGTGAAAATAAAGTCATACCATTATATACAAAAAAAAATGGCAAAGAAGTTAATGCTGATATTAAAATTATTGGTGTTGATAATATAATGAAAGCATCTAATGATGAATTAATAAGTGAATTAAAAAATAAAGATTTAAAAAGTTTAGGTAATAAAATAAGTGGTTATTTAAAATATAATAAAAATAATAAATTGTTAAAATCATATAGAAAAGCTATTACGGAATATTATAGAATTATTAATAGAGAATTATCTAATAGAGAGAATATTGTAAAAAAAGAGGAAATTACAGGTGAAGGAGCAAAAACAAAAAAACGTAATGCATATAAAATTGTAAATTCGAAATATAATGATAAATTGCTTATTAATATGCCAAAATTATTAAATGAGATGATTATTGAGGCAAAATTATCAAATAATGATGATATTTTATATTCTAACAGATGTGATAAATGCACGATCGATTTGTTGACTAAACGATATAACCCAAAAAAAAAATACAGTCAATTGGCAAAAAATATTTTTAATGACTTAAATGATTTATCTGGAATGGTAAAAAAACGAAATATGAAATCAAAATTGATAGGAAAAGGAAAAATCATCTTAAACGAACAAGATAAAAATAAAAGAGTTAATTTGATTAGATCAAGCATTATTGCCGGAAACGATAATAAACAAATGATACAAGAATTAAAACAATTAACAAATCAAGAAATTAATACTGAGGGAAAAACATCGCGTGACTTATTTAATGATTTAAAAAATTTAACTCCGTTATTAAAAACATCAAATGCTACCACAGAACTTAAAAACAGAATATTTAATATTATAGATTATTTGCGTACTAATGAATTTATTAGTAAAACACAATATCATGATTATATAAAAAAACATTTAAATCTAATATAATATATATGGATAAACCAATATTTATTGACACAAAAAAAAAGATATTAATTATTTATGGGGCGAAAATAATAATTTTACTGTTTCTATGTCTGGCGATGGATTAATATTAGATCCAGATCAAGAGCATTATATAGCATTACATAGCTTACGATTGTCATATACATGGAATAATATAGACGCAGAAAAATTTAATAATAACACTTTAAGGTATTCAAAAGATGGTACAAATTGGAGTACTTTAACCTTCCCAAATGGAAATTATACGTATAGTGATTTGTCTAATTATATACAAAATTACCTAGAAAGTCAATCTATTGAAAAAGACTCAATAGATATATATTATGTGGGATCTTTAAAAAAATGTTTTATTGAGCTTAAAAATAATATTCAAGTTGATTTTCGAAATAATATATCGTTTGGTTCTCTAATCGGATTTAACAATATAGTTGTAAATAGTTCTTATTCGCCCTTAACTCCTAATATCACGAATTCAATAGATAACGTTGTAATAAGATGTTCGATGTTATCGTCTAGTAATTTCAACGGCTACCAGAACGATTCTGTTTTATATATGTTTAACACAGCAGATCATAGAATTGGTTATAATATTCCTATTGATGAAAAAAACATGATTTATAATAAGATTAATACGAACTGTATAACTAAATTTAATGTTACGTTTAAAGATGGTTTAGATAGATTTATTGATTTAAGTGAGTCAGATATACAAATGGTGTTATTTATTAGAAGTTTTTAATATAATATAATATATAATGAATCGATTTAACCCAGTTAGAATAAATCAAAGTAATTATTCACAAGATCAAGATGGGGATGGGCTATCGAATATATTTAAATCAATGTTTAAATCCGCAACAAAAAAATTAGCTTCAGAAAGTAGTAAAAAAATCATGAAATCAGCAGCTGAGACAGCAGCGAAAGCAGCAGTTGAACCGATAGCAAAAAAAACAGGCGAATTTGTTGCAAAAAAAATATACAAAAATATAGAAGAAGAACCAGATAAAAATGAAAATGAAAATGAAAATCAACAAGTATCAAAAATAAAATATGATAAAGCAGATGTAATTGAGAAGGAGCTTAAAAAAATATATAAGGATAAAAATAATGATAATAATGATGATAAGAAGAATGATAAAGAGTATATAAAAAATGAATTTAATCAATTATTATAATATATTATATAAGAATGAGTTTAATTGATTTTAGACGAAGATGTGAAAAAATTGATCATATAGTTAGTAATCCTAATTTACCTATAAGAGATAACGTTCGTAGTCATACGCACTCAATAACTGGAGATGATTTTATGTTAAATGATTGGTATTTCGGTTATTATTATGGTGTATATGAAAAAGTAAAAAAAAATGATGGTTCTGATTATGCTGATGCTGATAAAATCGCTATAGCAAGCGATTCAGCATGTTTAGTACAAAAATTAGAAGTAAAATCTAATGGTAAAATTCTATATGATAGCGATGACTTAAATTATTACATGGCAACCAAAAATATTTTAGAATATTCAAAACCATATGCTAATTCTGTAGGTACAACATCATTATTTTATCCAGATAAAATTCGTGGTACTGACATAAACGAATTTACAGTAAATGCAACATCACACGCTGTAGAAAAAAGAAATGATTTATATAATGAAAATTATAAAAAACGTATGGCAATAACAAAAAATGGTGATATTCATTTTATCTTTGAACTCCGTAATTGTGAGTTTTTTGCTAGTTTTTACAACCAGATTATGCCGCCTTCAAATTTAGATATTACAATAACATTAGCGTCAAATGAAACAATATTACATAGAGATGGCGCTGATGGTGGAATTTTAAAATTGAAAAACTTATGGTTATGTTATGATAAATTAACTTTAAATCCTAGTGATAATGAAAAATTTATTAAAATGCTTAAAACGCCAACTCAAGTGTCATATTTAAAGGAAATTGTATATATAAATCCTGGATTAAAGCATAAACAGTATTCTTACCCAATTGTTAATAATATATTAAAACCAAGGCATTTAATAATTTTCTTTTCATGGACAGAAAATGCAAATAACCAGACTAAAAATTCATTTGAGAATAATACATCGGATATGGGTATTGTAAGTGCAAATATAAGACTCAATAATTATACATATTTGCCGAGTGATACATATGACTGTGTGAATAAGCCACAAGTTGTTTATCGTTCCTTGTTAGATTATATGAATAAAAAAACACCAACACCAGTGTATATAGATTACGATTTATTTAAAACATGTTTTATGTATTTATATTTCGATATATATTCGAATATTACTGATGTATTAAAAGAAGGCAACAACAAAATTGAGTTTAATTATATGTTAGCCAATACACCAGCAAAGGAATATAGTATTTATGCATTACTTTTGTCAGAGAACACGTTTAAATTGAGCGTAATAAATAATAGAACAGAAATTATAAAATAAATAAATTAATCTACAATATAATATAAGAGATGTCATTAATTCCAGTATTTGTAAAATTAACACAAAATCAAAAAAATAAACTAATTCGTGGTTATAAAAAACGAGAGCCTGTAAATTTAAAATTACAATTTTCAAATGAAAATGAAGGAAATAGAATTTATGTTACAAAAACACAATATAATAAAATTACAAAAGGTCTAAAACCTGTTGTAATAACATTTAATGAAAGACATTATAAAAGCATAGATAAAGATACAAAAAACGGCGGATCGTTATTATCAAGCCTTTTACCGGCATTAGGTAAAATAGCAACTAAAACAATGCCGATTTTTAAAAAAATTGCTGGCCCTGTAACAAGCGGAATATCTAGCGCACTCGCAAATTTGGGAATAGAGAAGATCTTCGGATCTGGCACAAATTTTCATAATTCAAAAGTTGGCGATATTGTAAAAGCATTAGCAATTGTACAAAATGAATTAATAAAAATGCCAAAAAAAGAGAAAGAAAAATTTGATAAAGTTATGATGATGTCTGGAAATGGTAAAATGGATGGTGGATTTCTATTATCTAGTATATTAGGTGCTATAGGTATACCAATGATCATGAAGCTTTTGGGCTCTGGATTACACAACGATCCGGTGTATGGATTTAAAACACATCCTAAAAAAATACCCATATCTCAAAATCAAAATCAAAATCAACCAATTATAAAAAATCCTGAAGGCTCTTCATTAAAATATAAATGGCTGCCTTATGAACCGCAATTTGAAGATCATGAAATTATCGAATATAAAGGTAAAGGTATAAAAAAAAAAGATCAAAAATACACGGAAAAGGCATATTATTCGGCCAAAACAGCCCCTTCAAAAACATCCCATTATTAAACCTAATATTTTAAAATTTAAAAATACAAGTACAAGTAACACATATTTAATGAGATGGATTGATCATATGAAAATAAAGAATTTTAATGGCATTTATGCAAAAGATCAATTAACAACCGATATGATTAAACGTAATCAATTTTATATCATAAATTTAGACGACATGTATTCACCAACAAATGGCACGCATTGGACGGCATTTTTTGTTGATAATGATAGAATCGAGTATTTTGATTCATATGGATTAAAACCGCCACAAATTATCAGTGAAAATTATGATTATATATATAATAGCAGTCAACTGCAGTCGTATGAATCTAAGGCATGTGGTTATTATTGTCTGTTCTACATTTACCAACGATATCATGGGTATAATTTTTATGAGATTATAAAACAGTTTAGTGTTGTTGATCTTGATTACAATCAAAATATTATAAAAAACTTCTTTAATAATTATAATTAATATTATATATATAATGGGTGTTCACGATGGAAGTCATATAATCGATCAAATAAACGATCAATATATAAAAAAACGCGAAGATATTAATATGCATAACAGAAGAATCGATAATCTAAAAACGATTTGTATGACAGATTCAACAAGTAATTTGAACTTTGCTATTAACATGAGTTGTTTGCTGAACTATAGCTACACACGATTGTGTCAGACGTTGTTGTGGGAATATTATCAACAAGCAAATGCTTTCTACAATTTTCCAACTGCCAATAGTCACGAGTTAACTTACGATCCAACGACAAGAAAAGTATCTAAAATTTTTGATCAAAGTCTCTCACAGGATGACGCGTATCAGAGTGATATGGCAAAAATGCCCGTGATCTCAGATAAAAACAATAGAATAAAAAATCGATATTATATTGAGTTTTCAGGCTCTGATCGTCTTTTATCAGACATTGATTTAAACCCTGATGTTGGTACTGATGATATTGTAAATATATTTATTGTTTATAAATTAAAAAGTATACCGATCCATTATTGGGTCAATGGTCTCTGTGGCCACGATAACGGCGGTTATGATAAGTTCATTGGTCTATATACAAATAATTTAATTATTTCAGGCACAGTCAATAATTTCATCAATATTGGTACAGGACATGTTAATGGTTATCAGCCCCATGCGCCATTTAAAAACAAAGCGAATGCATCTGTATTAAATGTATGGATTTGTTTAAGTGTTCATTGGAATATCGCATCAGAAAAAAGTTTTGTTTATATAAATGGTGTAAAAATCTGCGATTTTATGAGCCGTGTGTCGACAGGATCGAATAAATTAACGATCGGAGATCTCAATCCTGGGGGAATTTCAGCATTGGATGGATCGATTGCCGCCTTTTTATTATATAAAGGATCACGAATGGAAAAACGCGATATATTATTACATCATCACGTTTTTTGTTCTCAATGGTTTAATATAGATCATGAACCAATAACATTCTAATATAATATATAAATGAACCATCATACATTAATATATTTCATTGGTCGTTTGATTTATATAATACCATTACCATTAATATGGTTATTATTATTTCAATTATTATAACATATATTATAATGGGAAAATATGATGGAGTAATCAGCGATAACAAAGATTATGAACAAGTTAAATTTAACATGAACGATTTTCACTGGTCTAATGACAATATGATAAACATTAATAAAAATCTTAAATTCATCCTTCATAAATCTCAATATAGTGATAAATTCACGATTACAAACGATACGTTAGATATCGATAAAGATAAAATTGAAATTAACCCTAAATCTATTATTCCTATAGATTCATCAGGCGTGCCTTCAACTATTATAAGCGTAAATGAAGATGATAAATTGATGTTGAATTTATCAAGTGATTTTATGACTTTGAACAATAGTCTTTATTGTAACTTAGGAGCAGGATTAACGAGAGATGATCAAAATCGTGTTACAATTGCGTTAGCAAAATGTAATCTCAAGTTCATAAATGGACAATTATGTTTTGATACTTCTGCTCTAATTGATAATTTAAATACAATAAAATTAGATAATAAACAAAGATTACGGTTAGATTACTCAGCAGATGATTTTTTAAAGGATTCTACAGGTAAATTATGGTTAAAGATATATGATAATCATCTCAAACGTACGCAAAATGGAGTTGAATTAAATATCGATAATGATACAATTCGTTATGATACAAATCAATCTAAAATAATTTCAAGCATAAATAAATATGTTGTTCCTAAATACGATCAAAATGGCGATATTTATATTGATCAGACGAATAACAAGATGAAAATCAACATAAACAACTACGTGGATGATAATGTTGGAAGTAAGGTAATAATGAATACACAAAACAAGATAGATCTCGATATTGTAAATCAACAGTCAGGCGAAATATATTTTGAAAAACCAAATGAGCTTGCAATCCGACCTTCACCGTATTTTTCACGCGACTCATCAGGACATCTTCTACCAGTCGTAAACAATGATCATGGATTGAATCTCAATAATCATAAACTCAATTTAGACGTAAGTCCGCCATTAAATTATGTAAATAAAAAAGTAACATTGGATTATGATGCCTATTTTAAAGTAACAAATAACAAATTAGATATCGATATTACAAAACTAACAACAGACGTTATTATTCCTGGTCAAGGCATAAAATTAAATCATGATCGCACGTTATCGATTGACACGTCAGTTTTAACGTCTTTGATTAACGTAAGTCCGCTTTCAGGTCTAAAGATCGTAAATAACAGTATTATAATAGATGAAGGGCTTATGTCAAGTAACGTAATTCGTCTGTTAAGCAATAGTCCTATAAAAAGAAAGGATAATAACTTTTATGAGCTTGAATTGGACAATATTAGCATAATCTCTGATTTTACGAGTGGCGCTTTGAAGGTTAAAGACACATACGTGCCATCGGTTGTCACAACAGATTATATTAAAAATAAAGTAATTAACGAATCGTATTTTAAAGAGTTGTTAAAATTTCAAGGGCCAGCCATTTTAAAACGATGTAGTTTATGTTGGTGGAACCTCGATTGTGAAGCAGATACTGAAAAAATAATTGGTACATCAGATGTTAAAATTAAGAAATTTCACAATCAACAGCATAAATTTAATGATTTCTTTTATTTTACTACTGAAAATGACCCTACATATTATTACAAGCATTATAGTATGGCGATTTTTAATACTGTTATAAACGATAATTATATTTATTTTAATAATACCAACCAACGAATAAAATTTACAGATATATTTTATAAACAAACGGAGTTATCATCATTCGCATTTAATTTCGTGATAGAGCCTGAAAAGAAGGTTGTAGATTTAAATAGTACGTTAATAGAGTGTGAAAATGACAATTATATTAAATTATTATATAATAATCAAGGCTTAATATTTAAGTTCGGGAAAATGACCAGTTTAGTAGATCAATTTGATCCTAATGAAATTATTGTGTCAACAAATTTAATGTTAAATAAAAAAAATGTTATAACGTTTTATTATGATTTTAATACAATATTAATTATTTTAAATAGTCAAATTGTATATAACAATACTAATATTATATTGTTTACCTTTGAACAAGGCAAGGATAACTTGTTATCACATAAATACCATGACTTTTATCTTTGTAATAACGGCGATTTTTCACAAAGCTACAATGGCAAATTTTATGATTTTAGTATGCTGCAAAATATAAGCACAGAACAATCAATAAATTTACACGAGTATTATAAGTACATCCATAATATATAATAAAATTATAATATATATTATAATGGATTCACCGAGAAAACTTATCAAATTTATTAACGATAATTTCTATCTATTTGAAAAACAATATGAATATATTGATAAAAA
Source organism: Mastigias papua (assembly GCA_964019165.1). Lineage (NCBI taxonomy): Eukaryota > Metazoa > Cnidaria > Scyphozoa > Rhizostomeae > Mastigiidae > Mastigias > Mastigias papua. The sequence goes on from OZ025270.1 coordinate 136,451, forward strand.
TGTTTTAAAAGCCGCAATAGCTTATAAATATTTGTTAGCTGTTTATTTAGACATTAAAAATATTACGATTGAACAAATTTTAATTGAAAATGAATACGACATAGGCCTTATTGGGCCTGGTCACGGCTGTTTAACGTCATTTTGTGAAAAAATTTGTCCAAATAGGATTTGTCACTTGCATTCTATTTTGCATGATACATACGGTCGTATTTACACGAAATATAACAAGGGGTTAGGTTATGTTTATATGTTTAAGGCACCGTTTAATTGGATGAGACGATCGCCTGTATTCGGTCATATCACAGGATTGTTGTATTCAATTTATTATAATATTAGATATTATCATGAATATCAAACTTAATTATTTCTTTTATCTTGTTCCATATGATTAAATATTCGTTTGTTTTTCTAACATTATTCCGTATTTTAATATTATGACATTTTCCATGTTTTAAGAATTCAATGTATATTTGTCTGATAACATATTTAAAATTAATCTTTTTAATCATATTATTGTCTTTTTGCCATTCAATAATTTTATTACAATATTCTAAGATAATATATTTTTGATATTCACTCATAAGTATATTATATTTTTTGTTAATTTCATGTAATGTGTTCAGAATATAATATTTTCTGTGATATATAGACTTCTTCTTATTATAATAGCAATCATATGGTTGTAAATCAGCATTGAAATAATTTATTAAACACGAACAGTTTTTACAGTATTTTGCATTTTCATGAACATAATAATCATAACTATTACAGTTTTCGCATTCATTACTTGCTTTTATGTATATATTTTTTAATACTTTTAAATATTTATTACAGTACATACAATAAGATTGATCCATTTTAAGAAATTGAATATGAATATCACTATTACACATATATAATATATATTATATTTTATTTTTACACATAATTTGTTTTAAAAATTTTCTACATTTTTTACGTGATTTCATATACATATTATTACAAAAATAAACATCGAATAAATTTGTGTTTTTATATACATATTTTAAACAAGCAATCGCATCTTGTTTTATCATATAAATGAAATTACTTTTATCAATACTCATTTTATATTCATTTTTAAAATATTTTAAATAACCAGCCTTATCTAAATTAATTATATCATCGATAATATCAGAACTATAAGGACATCCTTTTTCTAATACATATTTTAGAACTTGAAATTTATTTAATAATACGTGTTTTAATAAATAATCTTTATTTAATTTAATTATATTTTTTTCATATAAATATTTCACTATCTCTAAATCACAAAATCTAACAGCCATAATATTCACATACTGGTCCATTGGACATTTAATTTCAATTAAATACTTAATACATTCTTTATTATTATCTTCTAATGCGAATTGCATTGTATTTGTTGTTAATTCAGCACCATTTTCATAAATGTATTTTAAACATTCTATATTTCCATCTTTTAAAACTGTAAAAACTGAAGAAAGAGAGTTGAATGGCAATTTCATAAATTTATGAACATATTCTAATATCTCAACATTGTTACTTCTACATGCTGTATCAATCATTTCTATTTCATCAGGGCACCCATACATATGAGCATACTTTAAACATTCTAAATGATTATTTTCAATTGCCTTATATAAAGTCATTTCATCCCATGGACACCCATTTTCATGTGCATATATTAAACACTGTAAATGATCATATTCAGCGGCTGTCTCACATACTTTTCGGTCCCATGGACAACCATTTTCATGTAAATATTTTAAACATGATATTGAATTGCTTTCACAAGCAAGAATACATGCTTTATCACTCCAAATATCACCGTTTTTATGAGCATATTCTAAACATTCTATATTACCATTTTCAACAGCAACATCACACACACCAATAATTGATGAATCCATATTTTTATGATGTTTTTTTAAACATTCAATATGCCCATGCTCAGCAGCACTTAGACAAGGATTACAATTATATTTAGATTGTTCTTCAATCATTTTTTCAAAAGATCTCTTAAAACCGAATATTCTAAGTGATTTTTCACAATTGTAACAATTAATTCCCATTTCTTATATAATATTTATAGTCATATTTATTTTAGCAATTTAAACGCACTTATATATTGATTTTTTATATTAAATTTTAGAAAAATATTTAGCACATTCCAAATGACAGCTAGCTTTAGCAAGATTTAATATATTCTTATATGTAATATCATTAATTTTACCATTTATATTATATCTCCCATCAAAACAATTGTTTTCATGGGCATATTTTTACAAGCTTCTTCATATATTTCATACCCGAGTCCAGCGCCGTTGTCATGTGCATATTTTAGACATTCTAATTGTCCGTATTCAGCCGCACATTCACAAACTGTTTCATCCCATATACATCCGTTTTTAATGGCTAATTCACAAGTACTAATTTCTATCATATATATTATACTATACATTATAATTTTTTTATACATAACGCAATTAATATGTTTTTTATATATTATACACAATCTTTACAGCCCATTTTTACGAGCATATTTTAAACATTCTGAATTACCATGTTGAGCAGCAAATAAGCATACATAATTATTCCATGGACAACCGTTTTCATGGGCATATTTTAAACATTCTAAATGACCATATTTGGCAGCATTTAAGCATGTATGATCATGCCATGGACAACCATTTTCATGAGCATATTTTAAACATTCTAAATGTCCATATTGGGCAGCAATTAACATATTTTAAACATTCTAAATGTCCATTTTTGGCAGCTCTATCACAACTGCTCTCATTCCATGGGCAACCATTTTCATGAGCATATTTTAAACATTCAATTTTACCATTTTCAGCAGCTAAAAAACATGTACCAATATCCCATGGACAACCATTTTCATGAGCATATTTTAAACATTCTAATTCACCATTTTCAGCAGCATTAGCACAAGTATATTCATCCCAATAACAACCATTTTCATGGGCATATTTTAAACATTCTAAATGACCATTTTTAGCAGCATAATTACAAATATAAATATTCTTATCACAACCCATTTCAAGAGCATATTTTAAACATTCTAATTGACCATTTAGAGCCGCATTTGAACATGTGTCATCATTCCATGGACAATTATTTTCATGAGCGTATTTTAAACATTCATAATGACCATTTTCTGCTGCTTTTATACAAGTCAGTTCATTCCAATCAAAACCAATTTTATGTAAATATTTTAAACATTGTAATTGTCCAAATTCACACGCTGTTGTGCAAAATTCAAAATGAAAAGGTTCAGTCATATAGTTTATGTAATAATAATATTTTAAACATTCTAAATGACCATTTTTAATAGCATCTAATACATTTAATTTAATACAACATTTTTTATATTGATATTTTTTTGGTATTAATTCATAATTTTTTATTTTTCTCAAAGCAAGACATTGTAATGAAAACATCTATTATAATTTATATATATATAATATTTTTTTAAGTTATTTTTAAATACACCACCCCACATAATTAGCGAATATACACAAGCGAAACAAAAATGCACGAAAATGGTCCAAAATGATAAAATTATTTATTGAGAATAAGGGAAAATACCATAAATAATAGGTAAAATGAGTTTCAAATTAAAATTGATGCCAAATAATAAACCCAATTAGTAAGGCCCCCAAAAATTATGTTCCATAAATTATGTTCCATAAATAACGGAGAGGTTATACTACCAAGAAGAGATTTTTTTAAAAATTTCTAATATAAATATTTCATTGTATTTAAACCATTTATTCTAAATAATTTCCAATACATTTTTATCAATATTTTATTCTAGTTTATTTATCCACTCCTTTTTAATCCATATTATAATTCAATTTAATAATATCAAATTATCATATTATTTTATAATATCATTTTATCACATCATATTATCATATTATTTTATTATACAATTTACTCACCCATTCAATTTTACAATATTATTTCATCATAAAACCCCATTCATTTATATCATCATATTTTTTACATTCTCTTATATCCATTTTAATTAACCATTCAATTAACCATAATATTTCCCAATTCAATTCTCACCTATCATTTTATTACCACACACTCTAATATCTTTTTAATTAACCATAATATTTCATCATTCAAATTTTCAATAATATTTTTCTCATTCAATTTTACAATATTATTTCATCATATTTTTTACATTCTCTTATATCCATTTAATTAATCATTCAATTATATCAACATATTTTTTACATTCTCTTATATTCATTTTAATTAATCATTCAATTAACCATAATATTTCATCATATTTTTTACATTCTCTTATATCCATTTAATTAATCATTCAATTATATCAACATATTTTTTACATTCTCTTATATTTATTTTAATTAATCATTCAATTTACCATAATATTTCATCATTCAAATTTACAATAATATTTTACCATTCAATTCTTACCTATCATTCAATTACCACACTCTCTTATCTCATTCAATTTATACTAGTCTATTTTCTCAATTTTGTGTTCTCAAATTGTCTCCTAATCATTCTCCCAACCTATGTCCCAATTGTAGCTTGGTCCCATGTATTGTCCCAGTATTTTTGTCCCAACCTATGTCCCAATTGTACCTTTGTCCCAAGTATTGTCCCAGTATTTTGTCCCAGAACTATCACATTGCATTATATATCATACATACATGATGGCTGCATACTCGCTGTCGAGTGTTGCAATCGCTTTACATTACCGTCCTTCTTTTGTATTGCGGACGGCATTATTAGTGCTTTGCACGCATATGACTCATTTTCCCTGCCAGTGATTTACATTCAAGTCCACAAAAGTGACAGGAAAAAGTTCTCTGAGGTGATAGATTGGCTGTCGAAGCACCATGGATTCTCATGTACTGTGTTATTTGCTTGCTTATTATTAAACGATAATGATTCGAACACTTACTTGCAATCCACAATTCATAAAGATGAAAATACCAATAAATCTGCCCCAGAAAGAGGCCATAATAATTTACAAATATTATGAGGATAACACTGTCCCCCCTTCTGACTTGTTCTTAGATCAATGACTGTGATCTTGTTCTGCCAGGTAAAATGTTCGAAACATTAAGTCTGCACCAACTCTCAGTCAAATGTTTGTTTTCATTAACTTCATTTGCTCCATTGCTCTTGCCTGGTTCAAGGTGTTCCTGTGGTTCATCAACATTCTCTTGCTCAGTCATAATTTCTGATCTATCATTCCCGTCTTCCTGAATAATACCTTGAGATTGTTTGGCATTTGAGGTTGCATTATCAAGTTCATTAAATATGTTGCAAGTTTTGCGAAAAAGGTTTTGGCAGGGAGGTTGTCCATGAGTTGGAAGGGTATGGAAATGAGTGAAACGTTGAGGAATATACTTCAGTTGGTTGACGTGGACAACTGGACTGAATTTGGAATCATCCTTAATTAATTGGCAGTTTGTGTCACCTATTAATTTTAGGACTTTCCATGGGCCACACCATTTTGGCTGCCAACAGCGAGAAACTCCTTGTTTAGCTCTGGGGTTCCATAACATCACAGTGTCATGTACCTTGTAGTGATGTTTCTTTGTGTTCTTGTCATACTGAGTTTTCATATTGGCACGACTTTCTAAAAGAGTCTGACTATAAACATCAAATGAGTGCTTGAGGCTGCTTCCTAGATCTATAGCAAATTGTTGGGCTTGCCGGGAATTATGTGTTTGGGGAGGCTTCAGGAGGTGTGACGGCGACTCCGTGGTTAAAAGTTGTGTTGGTAGAGCTAGTTTAGCACCTAAAATCAGTTCTGCTGGTGACACCTTTGTACTGCTGCTGAGGCTAGATCTGATAGCATAGACAGCTGCTTGGAGATTTACGTCCCAGTTTCTCCCAAAACTATCGACCTGTTTCTGAATACAGCTCTTGACAAGTTTGACGATTGCTTCAGATAAGCCATCCCCTTGAGGGTGCAGACGGGAAGACTATGTTTTTCCTATCCCCAATAGCGCTGTGATTTCTTTCATTACACAACATCTACACTCATTGACCATATAGCTACGACTTGCACGGACAATGTTTTAGATTCGGGGGTACATAAAGTAGCGTTGAGCGACCATTACATGGTCAGATAAGCCATCCCCTTGAGGGTGCAGACGGGAAGACTATGTTTTTCCTATCCCCAATAGCGCTGTGATTTCTTTCATTACATCAACACCTACACTCATTGACCATATAGCTACGACTTGCACGGACAATGTATTAGATTCGGGGGTACATAAAGTAGCGTTGAGCGACCATTACATGGTCTTTTGCAAACGGAAACTCAACGCTGCCGTTGGTGGGAGCCATAAGATGATTAAAACTAGAAATATGAAAAAATTTAACCATGAGGCTTTTTTAGCCGATGTTTCAAGAATCTGCTGGGAGAATGTTGTTAGTAAATCTAGTGACATTAATGTTATCATTAGAGAATGGTCATCCGTATTTTCTGCTATTATTGAAAAGCATGCTCCAATAAAAGAGATTAGGGTTTCTGATAAGAATTCTCCATGGATTACGAATGAGCTTAAGTCCTTGATGAAATCCAGGGATAGACTTAAAAAAGCTGCTATTAAACACAAATCTCCAGCCATGATGGGTAGATATAAAACAGCCCGTAATAAAGTAAACAACCTTAATGTCACACTAAAAAGGCAATATTTCACTAACAAGATTATTGAGTGCAAAGGTAATATGAAAGAAACTTGGAAGACAACTATCGCACTTCTCAATAAGCGCAGCAAATCAACCAACATCACATCTCTTAGTGTAGGAGACATTGAAATCCATGAGAAAAATGAAATCTCAAACAAGATGAACGATTACTTTTGCACTATTGGCAAAGAGTTAGCTGATAAAATTGATCCATCTCCAAACCCCCTTTTAGTTGGTAACTACAGGATAAATGAAGGCAATAAAACGATGAAATTTACAAAGATTAACGAACAAAATATTAGGGATGCCATTGGTAAAATAAAAACATCTAAGGGCTTTGGAAACGACAATATCTCTAGTTATTTTCTGCAACTTGCCTTGCCTTACATCGTCAACTCGCTAGCGTACATGTTTAACAAGTCCTTAGAGGATAGGGAGTTTCCTTCTCTTTGGAAAATTGCTAGAGTTATTCCTATTTTCAAAGACGGAGATAAAAGCGCCAAAGAAAACTATAGGCCAATATCAGTCCTCCCAGTCGTTTCAAGGCTCTTTGAAAAATTAGTGTACAACCAACTTTATGAGTATTTAAACTCGAATGATCTCTTAGCTCCGAGTCAATCTGGATTCAGATCACTTCACTCAACAGCCATTGCTCTTTTGAAATGTACTAATGATTGGTACAGCAGCTTAGATGTGGGAAAACATGTTGGGGTTATATTTGTTGATTTGAAAAAAGCTTTTGACACAGTTGATCACAAAATCCTAGTGCAAAAGCTTGCTCACTACGGTATCCACTCTTCGGAGCTAATGTGGTTTAAGTCGTACCTCTCTAATCGCTCCCAGTTTACAAGGGTTAATGGTGTGGATTCTAAAGTTCAAAATATAGATATAGGTGTCCCTCAAGGCTCGTGTCTTGGCCCATTATTATTTTTACTTTATATCAATGACCTTCCTAAAATCACTAATAACGCTAAGGTTTACATGTATGCTGATGACACTAGCCTAAGTCTACAAAATCATAGTATGTCCCAGTTAAACAGGGCATTAAACCAGGACCTTCTAGCTCTTGATAAATGGTTGCGGGGAAACAAGCTTTCTCTTAACGTTGCTAAAACGCACTCCATGGTAATTTCTACTAAACGGAAGCTTGCAATCTTGAAAAATCAAGCTGAGCAATTAAATCTGCATATAAGGCATAATGATCTCGATGTTGTTCAATGCACTAAGTATCTAGGAGTCCATATTGACAATACTCTTGATTGGAAGAATCACATTCAAGAAGTATCGAAAAAGATTTCTCGATCTCTTGGGCTGTTAAGGTATGCCAAAAGGTTTTTACCTTTTGAGTCACTTAAAAATCTTTACACTGGTTTGGTCGATCCACATTTTCGCTACTGTTGCGCAGTCTGGGGTGTCTGTGGACTTACTGAATTACAGCAACTACAGAAGCTTCAGAATCGCGCAGCCAGAATAATAACTGGAAGCAATTTTGATGCTCCTAGCAAACCTTTAATCATGGGCCTAGGTTGGAAAACGATCGAAGAACTTATCCAATATGAAACGCAAGTACTTGTCTACAAAGCTAGAAATGGGCTTGCCCCTCAGTACCTCTTCGACATGTTGGTTGCAAACTATTCTGAGGCCACGTATAATCTACGAAATACTGCCACAGATCTCAAGCTGCCAAAGAGGAATTCCTCTAATGGGCAGAAGGGCTTCTCCTACAAGGGCTCGAAAATGTGGAACAGCCTACCAACAGAATCGAAGCTAGCACCTAACCTTGCCTCCTTTAAAACGTCTTTGATGCATGATGCATGAATTGTATACAGCTTGAAATTATTTTTTTTCTTTTTTTTTTTACCAATATATTTTTTGTACTTTTATCATTGTATCTTTAATAATTTTGTAAATAATATTTTATATAACGGTATATCGCTTTTAGGTAGTAGACATTGTAAGTAGGCTTTTTGTTTTCTTTTCAAATTTATTTTTCAAACCATGTATTGTATTTAAATGGAGGGCCCCTTGAAAAGCAGCTGTAGCTGAAGGGCAACCCTCCTTAAATATTTTTAATAATAATAATAATAATAATAACAACCATGAACATTTGAAGCACCGTCACTATGATGGCGTTTCATTAATCCATTGCGACAAATCCATTGATCATATATGGCACGAGCTATGGTTGGCGCATCAATAGTCTTCAATGGTATAACTTCAGGCCATTTAGAGAAGTGATCTACAATTATCAATGCGTACTTATTGCCACTGGGTGTTTCTTGGAGGAATGGGCCTGCAAGGTCATAAAAAACTAATTCAAAGCGTTCAGTAAATTGTATGGGCTGCAAGGGTTCTTTGTGGTATCCCTTGGGGGAAGGTTTGTGAGCAGCGCAGGATGTACAGTTCTGAACCCAATTAACAACATCAGTATGTGCATTGGGCCAAAAATAGAATTCAGATAGGCGATTCCATGTTCGATCAACAGCGAAATGTCCTGCAGAAGGATGATCATGACAAAGTGTCAGCACTTTTGAATGAAGAGCTTTAGGAATGACAAGACGGTTCTTCCATAACAGGAGTCCAGTGGAAGACAATGTTAACTTATTACGATATTTCTGTAAGGAACCAAGCCGACTAATAGAGAAAGCCTTTTTACCAGTGGAGAGATAGTCTTTGGCAGCACAGATGTCTGGGTCATTAGCTTGGAGATGAGTCAACTCATCAGTACTAATTTCTGGTGTGAATTCAGAAACTACATTGACACTGTATATGCGACTAAGACAATCACTAATTCCATTGTTCTTTGAGGGTATATGTTGGATCTTATAGTCAAACTCAGAGAGTTCTAAAGCCCAATTAAGCAGCTTCCGGCTTGTTGGCTCGCGCTTCGACTGTATAAATGTATTAATTCGATTGTCAGTACGAAGCAAGAACTGTTTACCAAGGAGGTAATGTCGAAATTTTTTAGTTCCAAATGCTAGAGCATGTGCCTCCTTCTCTACAATATTCCAGCGTACTTCAGTATCATTAAACTTTCGACTAGCATATGCAACTATGTGCTCAGTTTCATTGGTATGACTACGAACTTTTAAGCATGCACCTTCCCCTTTGTCACATGCATCGGTTTCAAGGATAAAAAAGTCACTGTTCAGAGGAGCACGTAGAACGGGAGCTGTGGTCAGCATATATTTGATTTTGTCAAATGCACCTTGGCACTCAATAGTCCACTGAAAAGGAACACTTGGCTGAGTAAAGGCATGTAATGGGGCAGCGATAGTTGAAAAATGAGAAATAATTGCAAAATTGGACCATTCCGAGAAATTCTTTTAAAGACTTGGCATTGGAAGGCGTAGGCATATTAACAATGATGCGAGTGCGTTCTGGATCAATACAAATATGACCATTGTCTATAATGTGGCCAAGATAAGGGAGCGATGTTTGAAAAAATTTGCATTTTAGGGCATTTAATGTAAGACCTGCTTCTCTAATACGAGATAAAACCTTGCGAACATTGGAAACATGAGTTGCAAAATCACACCCTTTTATCACAACGTCATCGTAGAAAGGAGGAAGAACACAATCATGGAGGTCAGCAAAGGTGTGTTCCATGGTACGCTGAAATTGGGAAGAAGCTGGCTTAATGCCCTGTGGCATTACTCGCCACGTCCATTGACCAAAGCCATACCCTGGTGAAAATGCTAGTAGTGGCTTGCACCTTTCAGCACATGGTATTTGGTGATATCCACTGTTTAAATCAATTGAGCTAATATACGTAGAGCCAGCAGCAGCATCAAGGCATTGTTGGAGGGATGGAGCAGGCCATCCTGAGTCTTTGATAACATTGTTTAAGAAACGATAATCCACAACAAGGCGATAGCGATCTGTTATGTGGCAACTGTTTGAAACATTCTTTTTTTCGACAAGAAGGGTAGCAGCACGATAAGATGAGTCTATTTCCTCGATCAGACCATGTCTTTTGTAAAGGTCTAAGAGCTCTCTAACAATTGTTTGCTTATGGAGTGGAACTCGGCGCAGTGGAGTAGAGATAGGCACATCATGTGCAAGGTCAAAGTCAAATCTAGCAACATTGGTTCTGCCTATTCTTGCATTGGACAGAGAGAAGATATAGGAGTATTCAGACAATAGCTGTTTGGCTTGGTGGAGCTGCTCAGGAGGGAGGTGTGTCATTTGATTACACAAAACTGCAAGAGGGTCTTGGGTGTTTGGGGGCTGGGTGCAATTGTCAGATGATATAAGGTTAACTGTATCTTCATAAACAGCCGTGTGTTCTTCAAAGGCGCTGGTAGCACAAGCGATTTTTGTACCCTTACCGACAGTTTTAGGTGTATTGGAATTGTTTACAATAATAGTAGAAACAGAAGCATTCTGGTGAGCTATTGTTTTGATGATCGGGATAATTTTGACACCAAGTCTCTTTTCTAATGGGTCATGTCCATCAATCAAATAAGGGAGTTCAGAAACTGGTCTGAATGGATTCAAAGCAATGCCGTTTGCAATTGCTGCAACTCTTACGGTCTGCTTAGGTGGTATAGTGTATTTTCTGGGAGTAAATAGGTGTAGAGAATCTGGCAATGGTGGGTCGCGGGACACCTTTAAGGAAGAGTTGTCGAAGAAGAATGCCTGTGAAGCATCATCAACACCCCATTTCTTTAATTTATTGAGAAAACTCAAACCAACAATACACGAATAGGGCAAAGAATCAATAATTATAAAATCAACAGCATAACAGACAGCAGGGTGTCCAATAATGAGATTTGCAGTAATAACACCACAGGGTGTCATTAACGTTCCATTAGCATTCAAAAGTCCGGGGCCTTCATAGCGTTGCAATGGCAAGGATTTCAGGCAGGGGCTGGAAGTGAGACAGCGACGTGCCAAACAGCAAACGGTTGCTCCAGAATCGAGCATCATATCCAATGGTTGATCATTAATCTTTCCAGAGAGCCATAGAAGGTGGCAATCCTGATTACTCGATGGCATAATATTACAATGGGCCATGTTAGAATTGGTGGCGGTCCCAGAAAGACCCTCTACTGGGTGCCCCAGAAGTTTTCCGACTGCTGGAAATGGCTATTCTGCTTTTTATAAGCAATACTATCTCTTTGTAGGTGATTGAGACCATTGCAGAAATAACATCGAATAGGAGAGGGTCCTGGGGCCCCTGCTTCAAAGGCACCGCTTCCAGAATTACGTAGGTTGCTGCGAGATTGCCCGCGAGACCGTGGAAACCGACCATGCTGAGATCTAGGATGTGGCTCGCGCTGTAGGATGGACCTAACTTGCTGTTGTAAGGCATTGATTTGCTGTTGTTGTGAGTCAATCTTAGACATGGTAATACGGAATTGCTCCTCAAATTTATTTGCCAGGGAAAGTATAGCATCTAGAGTTGGGTCTGTGGAAGGGGGCGGATGGGGTGCAGCAGCTGCCATCAAAATTGAATCAGAAGCAGGTAAGGAAGGATCAGGAGATTGTTTGATGGACAGGTGAACAATGGCATCACGGCAGGCTTTCAAAACGTCTTGGTGAGATACTTTTTCATCATAAGGATTAGAACAAAAGATGAAGAGATTATGACTTAAGTTATCTGAAATACCTTGTAGGAATTTGCGCTTAACTGCCCTTTTGATTTCCTCAGTATTGGCATCGGGGTTTGCTGCACGGTACAGAGACAGCAAACTAGTCATAAATTCATCTTCGCTTTCATTTAATCGTTGTATACGACGTTCAAAGGCAGTAATATGGGCCTCGCGATCTGCCGGGGAATCAAATACGGCATTCAGTTGCGCTTTCAGGGCTGTGTATTTCTGGGGACTGCCTTTTTCAGCCTCAAAGTGATCCAATATCGCTTTGGCTCTCCCATCGATACACATCATGAGAATTTGTCCTTGAACAAGATCGTCGTCTTTGTCAGCAATAACACAGCATCGTTCGAAGCTACGTAACCATTGACGCAAATCAAGGCCTCCATCACCAGTGAATTGTTCCAATTTGGAGAAAACAATATTCAGAGCAGACATTGGGTTGTGTTTTGTGAGGGTACTCCTGTCACCAGTGTTATTTGCTTGCTTATTATTAAACGATAATGATTCGAACACTTACTTGCAATCCACAATTCATAAAGATGAAAATACCAATAAATCTGCCCCAGAAAGAGGCCATAATAATTTACATATATTATACATATAGGATACCGACTGTTTCAATCCTGGAGCTGAGTTGCACTGCTTGCCACATTGATAGCAAATAGCTACACCATGGTTGTTGCAGTCCACAAGTGGATTTATATTGTGACTCCGTAGATGGCTTAATAGACTGGCCTTACTTAAGGCCTGATTACATGGGAGTTTTCAACCCCAGGGCTGAGTTTCATCCCACTTGATCGAGGTGAAATGAATTTGCTGTTACATGTGTAAAGCACGCCATCGCTTTTTCAGCCCCGGGTATGAAAAAGCGCGCCAGCTTGTGAATCAGTTTCAAGGCAATAAGAAAAATGACAGCTCAATGCAAACTTGCAGCTTATTTTTTTAATGTAAACTCAATGCAGGTATAAAGCTACCTAAATTCAAGAAAATAGCCGCTTTCAGGACTCACCAACTGCTCATTGCGCATGTGTCAACGGCGTTTCAGCCCCGGGGTTGAAATTAATTTGCGATTATATGAGCATTCACCTTTCCAGAACAATAGCAATCAACACCTTGAAGATTTCACCTCGGTTAGCTCAAGGTGGGATGAAGTTTCAACCCCGGGTGTTATTTCCACCCCGGGGTTGAAATTTGTCCATATAATTGAAAACTGAAATCAACAAAGGATTGAGTAGTGAGGTGGGATGGAGTTTCACCTCGGTCAGATGGGTTGAAATTCAGCCCCGGGGTTGAAAACTCCCATGTAATGAAGCCTTTAAACATACTCTTCCGCATTCTTGACAAGCAAGTTCATGTGATATACCAATTTCAACACACGATACATTGGACCTTGCTTACGCACTTGACGTTTAAGTTTCTCATAGTCTTTCCGATCCCTTTCATATTGCTCCATTCCTCTACTTCAGAGATGGTGAATTTTTACTACATACATACATAATACATACATAATGCATACACACACACACACACACACACACACACACACACACACACACACACACACACACACGCACACAGACATACACACACACACACACACATACACACACACACACATACACACACACACACACACACACGCACGCACGCACGCACGCACACACGCACGCACGCACACACACACACACACACACACACACACACACACAGGCTGGGATCCAGATTGTAGCGAACGTAGCTCTAGCATCAGTCAGATTTTAAGGGAAAGTGTAAACAAAAGTTTCGAAAAGTAATGATTCATCCCACTGCTACATCGAAGCGATACAACGCAGATTATTCCTTCAATAAATATAGACAGAATCTGCTATGAAGTCATTGAATAGGAAAGTACAACAGTATCCATAAGGAATGCCTCCCGCTACTCTGACGTAAATTCGAAGGGAATGCCCAGGAATGATCTTTCGCTAACAACTGTTTCCTGTCATCACTAGTCCGTAAATTTCTTCTTGAGCGCAACACAGGCTTTGGCGCGAGCAACAGTCACTTCACACTTGCCAATCAGAATCCGAGTTGACTGATGCTCAAATGTTGCAAACCAATCACAAGCATAGTTGACTGTTGCTCAACGATCTAAAAATAAACGAACTTTGACATATGTAATATATATTGACTACCGACCAAACTCGATTCCAACTACCAGCTGGGATAGTGTAATGTTTGTATTTGTGATAGTGGCAGATACTCCTCACATTATCTTGGAAAAGATGAGAAGTCTCATAAAAGACCAGGTACTATCCGGTGCAGAAAGAGAGGGCCTTTTATAAAAACGCACAAGTTCCAGGGAAAACGTCAACTTAACATACAGGTTGAAAGTGCAGAGTCTGCAGTTGGCAAAATCCAAACTTTCATGAGCAGCGAATCTTGATTCAGTATATGTAAATGAACACTGAACTATAATGTAGTCAGATTGCATGAGCTTTTAGGCCCCCTTCGCCGTTGTAGTCTTTGGTATGTTTAATTAGCAGGTATACGAAAAATCCCTTGCTCTGCCTCTGCTACTACGACAAGTACGAGGAAGTTCCCTCATTGGATAATGACTGAGAAAATGATACTGTAAGAAGACTAGTGTTGGATATTGGTGCATTTTGTAATAAGTAGCCAATAAAGTAGGCACTCTTTGTTGTGACTGCAATGTACGACAGGCAGTTTTGTAAACTTTAAAATAGTCTTCTGGACCAGGTGAAGAAGGAAGGTCTATAGTACCATCGAAAGTTAACAAACTGTCAAATGATCTGGCATCTTTCTGGCATTGCTGCGTGAGATATGTTAGAAAATGTTGTGTAGGAACTTCATTTTCATTTTGACATGATTTACCCAGGGTACAAATTCAATCAAAATACTATTTTACAATTGGCCCTGCAAAAACTACTTACAAAATTAAAAAGCCATATTCTATGAAATTTACAATAAAAGAGCGGAATATGGCTAAATCAAAGATGTATAAATTTACAACAATGTACTTCAATATATAGAAAAGGATTATTTTTCCTTGAGTTTAGACTTGAAGGCATTGATTGAGGGAGCCATCTTTGTATCCAAATCGAGACTGTTCCAGAGACTGGCCCCACGATACGCAAAGGATTTCTGGCCATTACCAGTTCTCAAAATGGGTATTGCAAGGTCTGTTTTAGAGTTTCTTAATTCTCTTGGCTGTACCCCGGATAATCTCACGAAAAGGTCACTGAGATATTGAGGTGCAAGAGAGTTAAGAGGATTGTAAGCCATATAACCTGTTTCGTTATTTATCAGCTTTTGTACAGGTGGCCAACCAAGTCTCTGGAGCAAAATGCATCAAAAGGGCTATTTGTTACTGTTCTGGCGGCTGTAATTTTTGAATCATGTCTAGCTTTGAAGCACCAAAAGAGCCTCAGACGGAGTAGCAGTAGCTGAAATGTGGCTCTATGATGCTTCCTATATAAATTTATCAAAGTGCCAATTTGAAAAAATTTCGCGCATACTTCAATAGATCAAGTGCTGTGGAGACCTTCTTTTGTACCGCGCTAATGTGACTTTCCCAGGTAAGGCAGTAATCAATCACGACTTCGAGGTATTTTGTTTCGTTTATTAGGTCGATTTTCTCACCCCTTACCCTAAAAGAAGGAAGTGTGCTAAGATTGTTCTTTAGTTTTTTAATTTCTAGCTTGGGTTTTGACAACATTATGGGAAAGCTTATTGCCCTGTGGCCGTTTTTCAATGCATGAGAGCTAGGCGCGGATTTAGACTGTAGCGAACGTAGCTCTAACATCAGTCAGATTTTAGAGGAAAGTGTACACAAAGTTTCGAAAAGTAATCCTTCATCCAACTGCTACATCTAAGCGATACAAAGTATATTATTTCTTCCATAAATATGGACGGGATCTGCTATGAATTCATTGAATAGGAAAGGACGAGAGTATTTGTAAGGTATGCCTCCATCCGCTGCTTTGACATGAATTCGAGGGGAATGCCCAGGAATGATCTTTCGCTAACAACTGTTTCCTGTCATCATGAGGAATCGCCTCAAATGCACTAGTCAGTAAATTCCCTCTTGAGAGCAACAAGCTTTGGCGTACGCAACAGTCACTTCACACTTGCCAATCAGAATCCGAGTGTAACAGATAGATCGACTCAGAGAGACAGATAGCTCGACTCAGAGAGAGACGTCTTATTTACTTCAAGTCTGAATCTCAACTAACTAATTCTTCTAATTCTCTAACACTTAACTAGAATCATAACTACAGGGTACGGATGCACGCGCGACAATAACAGGACATTATAGAGACAGTACTTACGATTGACGATATTACAGACTCACCGACTTAATTTCACATATACAATACAAATCATACACAGGTAATCACACAATATTACACGAGTATACTGATGCTCAACTGTTGCAATCCAATCACAAGCATAGTTGACTGTTGCTCAACGATCTAAAAATAAACGAACTTTGACATATGTAGAATATTGACTACCGACCAGGTTGCTTCAGCTGCGATATTAGAGTGTTTATGATTCGTGACGCGCTTTAACAAGACGCAGCTGAGAGGTCTAGACACGAGTGCAACCGGGTGATCCCCCTTGTGACAAGAGCGTCTTCATAACTTTCAGAACAGTAAAAGTGACAGCCTGACGTTGCGTTACCCGAAGATAACATTGAGTAAGTATTGTCATTGCTTTTCGATTCAACAACTCGTACCTAATATAGCTATTTCAGGAGATAAATTCTCTTTCATTTTATCTTATTTCTTATGTGATACAATAAACTGATTGCTTTTACAGCGAAGAGTTCTCATGATGGCAAGCCAAGAAAATGCTGAAAGGCCACCGAAAAAAGCCAGACGTTCGTAACTTTAGCATGCACTACTTGTATGCAGCAATAACTGTTAGAGAACATTACTTTGTTTTTTGAAATGTACTTTACTATAAAGTGTAGATTGCGATGATTTAGCATGTTGTCAGCTGTCCAGGGCCGCCCCTTTTGTATGGACAGCATCAGCATATCTTTCTAGATTTGCTGGGGAAAGGTATGGTTGGTTCATGTCCCTCAAAAGATAACCAAACTTGGCATAGATCGTATCGATAACTGTGTTGGCTATTGTGCACAGCTGTGGGACTGGCCTGCCAAATCGTGGCACTAAATCACAACATCGACAAGGATAAGCCAGTCGTTTCAGGCATATGCAAAGAGCTTCAACTGCATCTACTTTCCATCCATTATAGCACCTTATCGTTTGAGGGATTCTCAGTGTGTTGACTAGGCCCTTGATGTCCTCTTTGGCAAATCTAAATTCTACCAAACATTCACCCTCGCTCATTTGCTCCAAATCAAATTTATCATATTGCCAATACGGCAGATGTCCATGGAGATTCACTTGACGACGATTTAGATCATATAACATCATGAATTCCTCATCGTCAATGTCTCTCAAATGGTGCACTTCTAATAGTAGATCGTCCATTGTTTTTCTATCAACGCGTCTTCTTAAGCATGCACTAAATCACAATCGAAATATCTAGAGTACAGGAGGATGCAGCAGCTTATGACCTTCCGCAGCGTCTTCATTAAGCGCGTCACGAATCATAAACACTCTATTTATAGTATTGGTTTTAAAAGACGAAGAAATACGAGCGGAAAATGCTCAAAATTGACGAAAGAATGGGTGATGCTGCGTCCTTTATTTGGGGCTTACGATACACTTTTGAAGGAGTTGCCCTTTGCCGAAGAAAAGGGCTACACGAAAAATCCCGGAACTTTTGATGAAAGTTTCTCTTTTATTGAGACACCCAATTAAACTGGCTACGCCCATTTATCTACTGTTGAGCTACAGTCAGATTTTATCCTGGATCGGCCCCTGCTAAAGCTCCTCGTTGATTACTAGATCCAGTTCATCTCTTGTATCAGAAGAATACGAGATTGCTGTGTCGTCGGCATACATTGTACCCTTAGCCTTCTTTAGAGCAAATGGCAAATCATTTATGTGCAGAAGAAACAGAAGAGGCACTAGGCACAATCCGTGTGGCACTCCGATATCAATATTTTCGATGCTAGAAGTTGTGCCTTTGACTCTACAATACTGCTTCTGATTATCAAGATAAGAACTAAACCATCTGTGTGCATGTCCAGTAATTCCATAAAACTGCACTTTAATTAAGAGTATTTGATGGTCAACCGTATCGAATGCTTTCTTGAAATCTATGAAGATCATCGCAGTATATCCAGAAGACTGCAAGACCTACGTGAGCTGCGCCAAACAGCGATCGACGTCTTCAGTCCTAGTAAAGTCGGAAAGTGTTAGGTTCGGCAGACGCAGAAGAAGGATGAGTAGGTGATGACTGACCAGCATACATCGAAATGTCTTTCACTGCAGACACAAGGTGGGATAATTCATAAGCGTGAGATTTAATTGCTGCATTCTGGTCGCGAACAACCGCGGCTAAACCCAGTGTCTTCTCATGAGACATTGCAGAAACGGGTGAAAAGGGTTCTCAACCAGTTGTAAGAGGTGTAAGGCGAGATGTGAAACCAGACTTAATGTGTTCCACAGAAGTGTTCCCCTAAATATCACTGATGTAAGTCCAATTTCCTTGTGAATTCTAGGTAGATTGAAGGAGTATCCATCCCGTGAATGAGACAGTCTCTTTTTGAAGTGATCTTGGATAGCTTCAGGAATAGTTTCATACTGAAACTTATGCTTAATTGCTAGAATCTTTCGTTTATAAATATAATCCAAGCTGTCCCATCTCGCCACATTCATTGTTTCCACTTTATCTGAATGGCTCGGTATTTGATGGATTATTTTAGCAGCTCTGACATGGATCTTTTTTAAATCATTAAATAGTGCTGGAGGGCAGGTTCCCCATACTGTTACACCTACTGAATGAAGTAAGATGCAAGTATTTAGCTAGTAAAGAAATTAAGTTGCGTGATATGAGAACTAAGATTCACCTTTGATATTTAATTAATTGTGCACAGTAGCGTTGAAAAAAGATATTGATGCAGGCCCGTAGACAGCTGAACGGGATTGGGGGGGGCACAGATGTAGAAGTCAAGTTAGAATCCTTCGGGGGGAGCATTGCATGTTATCCATAAGTATATGCCCAAATAGTGGTTTTTCATAGGCTCTCGGATGAAAATTGGGGTCTGGGGGCTTGCCCCCAGAAAAAATTTTCAAAGTAACGCCCTCCAGAACGTCGGAAAGGCCCTTTTGCAAAATAGAATGAAGTAGTTTCCATCATTGATCTTCATTCTAAGATGGAGAAACTGGCTCCTCTGCACTCTTTTTTTATGAGAACCAGTAAAATTGAGGTTTTGACTGGCTGTTCTTACTATTTTTCTACATTTTTGAGGCTGAATGGTTCATAAAATTTGTTCTTAAATTTGTGGGGTGTAGATAATTTAGACATTAGACAATGTGCAAGGCAACCTTAGATGCCTATGGAACAGGTATTATTTTTACGAGGCAATGACATTTCATGTTAATATATTATTGGACAGTGCAGGCATCTTTGTGCCAAATACATTTTGCGATAGTACTTCAGCCTCAACTTGTTCTTAATTTGTTCTTAATTTCCCAACAATTTTGAGACTGTTGGTATTATAAAATTGTTATTATAAAAAAGGAGTGAACCTAGTTTCATCGAAATTTTAAGGTTTAAACGACAAGGGAAAAAGCTAAACCGTCTTTTCTCTTTGGTACTACTTGCATGTACACCAATGATAGAGGCAAAACTATATCTTACCAACACATTGAAGAAAAGACATTTCTCACCCTTAGATATCTGGCATGGGCTACATGGAATGCACTCAAAAGGAACAATGCCCTATTTCCTAAAAGGGTTGCCATCTACACAAGTGTAATACCACTTTCAAGGGGGTATCACAGATGTGAGTTCGAAGGCTAGTAATAAGTTCAAAGATGTAGATAGATGAATTAAACTAATAGACTCACGACCTCAAACTTTTAACGGCAGCATCAGACGCAGAGAATACACGGCTTCTTTCGTCAACTTTGCAAACGGCAAGAACAAGAAAAACTCTAACGGCAAGAATTACTAAACAGCAATTTGTAACTTGTCACAGCGTCTCGGCTTTTGGGCTTTTACCTTCTAGCTTCACGTCCACGTCTAAACTTTCGTCCGAAAATTGCGTCTTATCTCGGCAGATTCACTTTTCGACTGACTGTGACAGAAGTTACTTACAATTTTTACATAAGAAAAACAATAGAATGATAGCAATCCAAAAATTGTCCATATAAGGTTATAAAGGAAAAATGAAACGGAAAAAGTATCAAATGAATAGGCCGAGCACGTGATCAGCTAGAGACCTGGCACGAGTACCAAAATAGCCCCCTGATCACGTGCACGTACTAACAAAAACTATTATCCTTACGCTATTTACAACATGGCTCCCCTTTTTAAAGACAAGACTCCCGTCTTGTATTAAGCGTTACGAATCATCATAGGTTCAAAAGAGTCCTCTGGGCGAGTAATCTTTGGTTCTGGCGGATCAGCTGCCGGTATAACGTCAGAGTTTGATCTAGATCGCATAATGTCATCACCAACAAAACTGTCTGTCGGAAGGTCCGAGTCGGCGAGGTCCGGCGAATGAGGGCGCACATCTGGGGGCTCAACAGGCCGCTCCGAAGGGTCGCAATAAAATTTCAGCCTGTTGGCATGAACCGGTACTGAGACGGGGCGATTGTCTAAGGTACGTAAACGAAAATGTACTGGCGACAATTTTGACACAATTCGATAAGGCCCGTGATAGTTGTGGGACAGTTTCTTGGAGAGGCCTTTGCGCGACTTTGGAGTATACACCCATACTTTCATGCCGATTTCGAAAGGAACAGGTCCGGCGGATTTATCATATTGCTCCTTCATTCGTTGTTGCGCGAGCTGTGTGTTCGATTGAATGATGCGTTTCGCATCTTCAAGGTTTTGCACGATCCGAGCACGATGTACTGAAACGGATGCCGAAAGGTTGGCAGAGGGCATTAACAACGAAACATCAATAGGCAAGCGAGGTTCGCGCCCATATAACAGGTAGAATGGGGACTCACGAGTAGTCGCGTTGGGTGAAACCCGATAAGCGAATAGAATCATGGGTAAGTGTTGGTCCCAGTCCTTTTGATGCGTGCTGACGTACATTGATAATCCTTCCGCAAGAGTGCCGTTGAAACGCTCGACAAGTCCGTCCGTCTGGGGATGATACGCGGTTGTTTGCGTCTTTCGAGTATCCATAATTTTACAAACTTCGTTCACAACTGATGAGAGAAAATTGGAGCCTCGATCCGATAGCAAGGTACGAGGTGAACCATGGCGCGCAAGAATCTCATTGACTAATATGTTGGCAACACGAGGGGCTTCAATTGAGGGTACAGCAAATGCTTCGGGCCAACGAGTATAGTAATCCGAAAATACCAAAATATAACGATTGCCATCATTTGTTGCAGGGAACGGGCCTAGTGCATCAACAGCAACACGATCAAATGCACCATCTACTGGAATGGGCAACAAAGGAGCTTTACGTTTACCGCGAGGGACCTTTTTCATGGCACAATCAATGCAAGAATGGCACCAGTGTTCAATATCCTTGAACATTCCATTCCAGAAACAACGCATGCGCACTTTTTCATATGTTTTCAATGTACTCAGGTGACCAGCAGTGGGGTCATCATGGCAGGCTACAAGTATTTCATGGCGAAGGGAGGCAGGAATAACAACTTGAGTAACGAGGGTTTGGGCTCTACGTTTCCCTGGTGTCCACAAGTGACAGAGGATTCCGTTTTCGTCTAAATAGTACGAATCAATAGTAAGCAGCAATGAACGAGCTTTATTATCACTGATAGGCAAGGTGGAAAACTCAAGATACTGGATTATGTCAGACAAATCTTTATCTTGGCGTTGTAACAAATGCAAGTGCTGAACAGAAGACACACAATCAGCGATAGGGGTAACAGGAAGAGAAACAGGGACAGTACTGGCAGTAGTGACAGACGATACAGGGACAGCGGAGGGCTCCATCGACTCATTCAGATACGTTCTACGAGATAAAGCGTCAGCATTCCCGTTAACAGCACCGGGGCGATGAAGAATTTCGAAATCGTATTGTTGTAATTGCAAAGCCCATCGAGCCAATCGACCTGTAGGATCTTTAACATTCATTAACCATGAAAGACTACCGTGGTCTGTGTGTACAACAAACTTGGCACCAAACAGATAAGGCCGATAACGTTTAATTCCATCGACAACAGCAAGAGCTTCACGCTCAGTAGTACTATAACGTTTTTCTGCCACGTTTAGCTCACGACCACCATAAGAAATAACATGTTCTCTACCTTCAATTGTTTGACTTAAAATGTACCCTAAAGCTGTCTGACTGGCATCTGTATAGAGATGGAAAGGCTTTTCAAAGTCTGGGTATGAAAGAATAGGTGGGGAGCACAACCGGTTTTTAAGGGAATTAAATGCAGTTGCACATTCAGGGCTCCAAGCAAATGTAATATCTTTCCTTGTCAAACGATTTAAAGGTGAAGCAATCTTTGCAAAATCTTTAACGAAACGACGATAGTAATTACAGAGTCCCAAGAAACTGCGCACATCTTTGACAGATTTAGGTACAGGAAAAGATTTTACTGCGCTGATTTTATCAGGGTCTGGTAGAATACCTTTTGGTGACACAACAAATCCGAGGAAATTCACAGATGATTGAGCAAAGTGGCACTTTGAAGGCTTCAGTTTTAAATTAGCTTGACGGAGACGATCGAAAACGAGGCTTAATCGCGAAAGATGTTCTTCAAATGTACGTGAAAAGATTATAATATCATCGATATAGATGAGACACACCTTCCATTCAAGACCATGGAGAACTCTAGCCATCAAACGCTGAAACTGCGGAGGAGCATTTGTCAAGCCAAAACTGAGCACACGAAATTGGTAGAGACCGGCGTGAGAAATAAAAGCAGTCTTTTCCTTCGAATCCGGATGCATTAAAACTTGGTGATAACCGGATTGCAAATCTAAAGTGCTAAAATATTTGGATCCTGACAGAGCATCGAGGGCATCATCAATACGAGGCAGGGGGTAGCTATCCTTCTTTGTGACTGTGTTTAATTTACGATAGTCAATACAAAAGCGAGTACTTCCGTCTTTCTTTTTGACCAATACTACCGGGGAACTCCACGGACTTGACGAAACTTCAATAATATCTTGATTTAGCATGTTAGCAATATGATTATCTATTTCAGCACGTTGCCTCTGTGAAACTCGATAAGGGGACTGTTTAATGGGCTGGGCACTACCAGTGTCAATTTTATGTTGAACTAACGACGTACGGCCTAAATCTAAGCCTGAATTCGCAAAAATGTCTTTATATTCGCATAGAAGTTCACTTAACTGGCCGCTTTCCTCCGCAGAAAGGGTATCGCTTGGTAAACATTTAAATTTAGAAAGCAACGTCTCTTCACAATCCTGGTTACTAAGCCCTGGAGCATTTTCTACAGCTTTGTAATCTGTGGGTTCAAGGGATGACACTGTGTCATCGGGGGCCATTTCCGAAAATAAACCAACAGATGTCCCTTTATGTAGCAAAACGGGGGCGTCAGTAGGATTCAGGATTCTAAGTGATACCATTCCATCTGAATCGGGTAACGAAAGAGAGGCTGCAACATGTAATTGATAACGATTAGAGAGTTTTGTACTGGCTTCAATTAATCCGACAATAGGGTCAGGTAAAAATTTTTCAAGGCGTGCTGGAATAATTGTTTCCGAATTAGCATCAATGACGTAGGATGTTATAGTTGTAATATCAGAAAACACAAGAGGTCTATGACCCTTTAAGAACTCAACAACATTAGAACCATTAAAAGTCACGAAACAACCTTTGACATCGATCACGGCGCCATTATTATGAAGAAAGTCACGTCCTAACACAACGCTATAGGCTAAACCTGGAACAATTGTTGCTTTACACGAATATTCACTGTCACCTAGTAACAACGGAAAACTCACTGCACCAATGACAGGTACTTTACTCCCATTTGCAGTTTTAACGCTTTCGATCTTCTCGCATGTTTGGATCGCAAAATTTGCGCGCAAAACATTAACAAAAACTGTTCGCTAATAACAGTAATTGCAGCTCCAGTGTCTACTAATACCTTACAGGGCTGTTTACAAGCAGTTCCCCAAATCAAAACGTTGGACGGCATAAATTCATGATTAAGTTCAATACACGGAATGTCAATGTTTTTCGGGGGAAGGGGTTCATTCTTTACACAAGCAGGATCACTTCTCCTACCCATACGCTTCCTTGTCCATTCCTCAAAGTTGTCTTCCTCCGGTTTTAGGGGGGTACGGTCAGTAAAGCTTGGGGCCTTCAGTTCCCCCATTGGGAAGACCCGGGAGCGTTTAAAGCATGATTGTACTGGTACTGGCCGCCAAACTGAGACTGAGGCTGAGGCTGGTCTTGAGACCGCGGCTGATGACTGTAAGATGGCCGGAAATTAGAATGGCTTTGCATCGGCTCCTGATACTGGCTTTGAGGCATTGGCGGCTGGGGTTGTGTCCGAAAATGGCAATACTTTGAAACATGGCCAACACGCTGACAGTAATTACAAATCGGCTGGCCGTCGGTTGTTCTAAGGTTACGGCCTCGAGCAAAATTCTGAACAAATTGGGAAGGGCGAGGTTTTGTGCCTGAAGCGAAACGTTTTGGCACGTTGCTTGCATTTTTCAAACGGGCATCGACGGCAGCTATTATGTCGGTTTTCAGTGAAAGAAAATCGTTAGCTGAAGGTACTGAGGGCTGGGGGTCAGGCAAAAACGGGTTTGTTTGCCGTTTTGTGGCAATTGGCATATTTGCCTCGAGAGCTTGGACGGGTTTTGGCAAACTGGCACAATGTTCATTCTTTTTGGCGGCAATGGACATGAGGAGATTAACTTGGCCCTCAAGCTCTTTTATTTTTTGTTCCTGCAGGGCATTCTTATCCTGTGAGGCAGTTAGAGAGCTGGGCACCCCTGAGGCACGTTTTACCGCACTTCGTAGGCGAGCAAGGTTTTCGGCCTCGGCGAACGTTTTTGGCTGGCCGAGAATTACGTGATTCCTTAGGTCGTCCACCAAACCATTAATAAAAACGTTCATCATTTCGTTCTCAGAGAGCGATAACCGCTGGCATTTTTTGATCACATCCTCGGTATATAAGGCAAGGGGTTCATTAGGGCCTTGCTTTCTCGCATAAAGTTCCTGGCGAAAGATAAACTCTAGATTTTGTGCACCAAAACGAGATTTTAGTGCGTCCGTTAAGGTTTTAAAGTCAGCTACGGATTCGGCTGGCAAAGTCTGAAACCAGGCAAGGGCGGTTCCTCCCAGAAGCAAAGGTAAAGCCCCAAGTTTCTTTGCATTAGACCACCCGTAAAATTTAGATAAACGCTCAAACTTAAGAAGCCATTCATTCACATCTTCGTTTGGGAAACCATGAAACGGGGGCTGTCGAAATAGTCCTGATTGTGCATTTCCCTCTAGGGCAGCTTGAACGGCAGTCATTTGGGTTTGTAACTCGATTACTTGATCACCGATTTCCGCCATGGTTGCGAACAATATTGAGAAAGGAATGAATCACGACAGAAAAGTAGTTCGCAATATCCGCTAATATCACCTAACAAAAGTCTCGAATATCCAAATATCTTACGATATACAAAATCAAAAGTGATGATGAATAGCAATGAACAAAGTAACGTCTTCTTTCTTCTTCAAAGTCACAAAGAGTCATAAAATCTTCAACTACCGAAAGGCTAAAATCTTTAAGTCCTCACACGGGCAAGCACCAGTGTAATACCACTTTCAAGGGGGTATCACAGATGTGAGTTCGAAGGCTAGTAATAAGTTCAAAGATGTAGATAGATGAATTAAACTAATAGACTCACGACCTCAAACTTTTAACGGCAGCATCAGACGCAGAGAATACACGGCTTCTTTCGTCAACTTTGCAAACGGCAAGAACAAGAAAAACTCTAACGGCAAGAATTACTAAACAGCAATTTGTAACTTGTCACAGCGTCTCGGCTTTTGGGCTTTTACCTTCTAGCTTCACGTCCACGTCTAAACTTTCGTCCGAAAATTGCGTCTTATCTCGGCAGATTCACTTTTCGACTGACTGTGACAGAAGTTACTTACAATTTTTACATAAGAAAAACAATAGAATGATAGCAATCCAAAAATTGTCCATATAAGGTTATAAAGGAAAAATGAAACGGAAAAAGTATCAAATGAATAGGCCGAGCACGTGATCAGCTAGAGACCTGGCACGAGTACCAAAATAGCCCCCTGATCACGTGCACGTACTAACAAAAACTATTATCCTTACGCTATTTACAACACAAGCAGAAAATCTTAGACACTCTTACAACACTCGTGTCGTCACTGAAAAAAGTTAACAGTTTGTCGTACAACAGAATCAAGATATCTGCATGCCATATATCTGTGTTGTGGTGCTTCTGGGTTCAAGATTGAGTGGAACTGAACTGAAAAATGATTGTCCTGCCCCCCCCCCACCCCCAGTGTCTGCGGGCCTGTGATGTTGATTAGTCTGTGCTACCTGATGCGTATTTTTTGCAAGCGGTAGCCTCTTTTTGACAAGGTAATTTGAAAATAAAATGGCGCCCTATTGGATGCAAGTTACCAATTTATGCTGGTGCTGGACCAAACCTAGTCAAATGAAATTGAACTCAAGGCCAGTCCAGATTATGAGAAGAAAGCAGCTTTTTATATCTTCTATCTAAATTTCGACATCTACTTGGGGAAAGCTGTTTCAGTATTCAAAATGCCAGGTTCGTACAGATTCATCTCGACATTTTGTGTACAGTAATGATTAATTTGCAAATAATGTGCATAAAATGCATTCCGTGTACATTCACTCCGGAATTGCCCATTGCCTTCGCGCAAAGATAACACACATGAATCACATTACCATTGTAAACCATCATACATAATGCTGCCGGTGGCAAGGTAGCCAAGGTAGGCAAGGTGTAAGTATATACTGTATATAGAAGAGGAACACTCACCCACTCCCAGCGCCTAGATATCAGTGATTCGTATCTGGAGATTGTTTGCATTGAGGTAGTGACAAAAAAATGCAAAGAATTTCATCATTCTTTGCTGGTACAGGCCCCTACAAGTGATTTTGATACTGAGTCCTTTTACATTTTTGAGAGAATGCTAAGCATTATATTTGATTCAGAAGACAAGGAAATGATAACAATTGGAGATTCGAGTTGTGACCTCTTTTCTGTGTCAGTTCAAACAGCAAATCAGACATTAGACTCGTATTTTATCTGAAACAAGTGGAGGTGGCAAGACAATTGTAGCAAAAAGCTTCATTGACCAGTTTACCACAAATAGAAAAAATATATCCTGACCTGAAAGACTGAGGTTATTAAGTTGGGTATGGTGGATCATTATTTAATAAGTGGGAAAAGGAAGGTTAATGCTTGGCAAATTATATAAAGTAGTGAAAAAATTGATAAATCTGCTAGGTTTAAGTTTATATTACTTCAACACATTGGATTTTAGCAACAGTAGAGGGGCTAACTGAATCAAAGTCACCAAGACTGGAAGATATCCCAGCAATAATACTAGAAGATAGAGCAGAGCTGATTTGTGTACCTCTTACCATAATATTTAATGAGCCACTTTGGGGGTGGAGTGTTTCCTGAAATATCGAAATTTTAAAAACTCAGGGAAAACTCTCCACTCAATTGGTGAGAAAAACAACTACACAAATGTGTACAAACAAGCAGAACTGATAAACTGCAAGTACACTTTGGACCTTGGGAAGTAACCGGGAATTTCTTATTGGTTACTATACCCTCCCCCCCCCTCCAATCTGTAAGTATTACTTAATACAAATTACTTTCCAATACAACATTGTCCTGTCCAGTTCATAATACAAAATTCTTGAAACATTCTGGTAGTCTTCTTTGCAGAACTGGTTGAGTTTTAAGAATTTGATGACATGGTTGCTTAGTTCAGTTCAGCTCAACAGGTTTTGTGTCTATAACTTGAAAATCAGCCATTTCAGTGCTTGCAGGCTCTGGCTTCTCACAAGTATGTATATGAACTTGGATGTCTCCTCACTGTATTTCCATCCTCCAGTTTGCCTTTTACTGGTAAAGGGCCTATCTTTTCTATCACCATTCCTGACACCAAACCCTTCTTTGTTCTAAAATCATGAACAACGAAATCATCTTTAGCATTAAATTTCCTCTGTTTAGCTCTATGATCATTAACTGCCTTTTGTATACTTTGCTTGCTATACACTTTTCCTGAACTCTTGGCCTTACTAAATCTACCTTGGTAAATACTAAACATTAAGAAGATTAGTACATATGACTGATCCATAATTACATACAAGATTCTTAAGGAAATATCCCTAGAAAATCTTAGGGGAAGGTTTAAGTGGAGGACTAACATCTCAAAATAGAACACTTGTAGAACATATGATCTGCAATTACCCAAACCACAGCTGGAAATCTTGAAAAAGTGTTTTTCGTATGTCAGGCAAAGGTCTAGAATGATATTCCAAATGATATAAGAAATGTGGAATCTACTCACCTTTTCAAACAAAATTTGAAAAGATACATCAGGCCAATAAAGTAAAATTAATATAGAAATAAACAATCTATAAACTAGCCCCAAACATGGCCTCCTGGTAGAACAATTTCATGCTTTTTTGCTTTGTTTGTATATACCTCCACTTATTGATTTAAACACTGAAGGAGTATCATGTATATAAATATTTTATTATTTGTATATTATTGTCTGTATGCTAATGGTGAAGGCAAACAAAATCTTGTGTCCACAAACAGTGATGGCAGGGCAGCATTTTTGGTGGGGAAGCTCTAGTGGGCAGATTAACATTGCAGGGATACAGAGGGCTAGTGCAGGTACTTAAGTATATTTGCTATAGAAAGTGGAGGGGCTGAACCCCCTTGGCTCAGTCACCCTTGGTATGCAGAATGTACGTAGGCCAACTTTTGTTGTTACATATCAGGCCTTTGGTTTCATGCAAGGGATCGCCCTCGATTGCGTCAGCACACGCACAAACTAAACCACGGGAGCTTTTGATCGCTTGCGCAAAACGGTAAATCTTTTCGAATATCGCTCTGTAATTTTGGAAGAAAATCATTAGTCCCGTAGTCAAAATGTGTGAAAGTTGTCAACAAATCCATTTACCCATCTTGGGTGGTCGCTGCTGGAATTTTTTCTACTCTTATTCATTTTGTTTTCTTGTTAATGCCTATGTACATCAACTTACACCACTTCTACTTCCAAGCATTTTTATGCATATTTTTGATAAAATAGCACATTGCAGAGGCGTTTTTTGTTTTTGACTCAATTTCAAATTCAAAACACATTACCTTAGAAAACTTCTAATTCGAAACTCTCAGCATTCATGTAGAACCCTAAGAAATACGGAAAATGATTTAAGGTTGCCGTTGAAAAATAACTAGTGGTGGGCAAAAATGGTATTCATTCAGAGGAGTGACATCATTGAATAGTCTCCCAGCTGTTGCTAAGCATGCACAATCCGTGCCATCATTCAAATCTTATTTGTAATTAGACTTTTAACATATCTTTGACCAGGGAGTTTTTTGCAAGGAGTTATTTAACATTGTAGTCATTTTTTCTCATTTTTTGTAAATTATATATATACATATATATATATATATATATATATATAAATATATATATATATATATATATATATATATATATATATATAATTAATTATAATTAATATATATATATAATTAATATATATATATATATATGTGTGTATATATATATATATATATATATATATATATATATATATATATATATATATATATATATATATATATATATATATATATATATATATATATATATATATATATATATCAGGCCTCTCTATGAAAAATATCCAGGAGAGCAATACCCCGAGTGCCTGAAATGCTTTAGGGGCTTGATCAACCCACTAGGGGTGTGATCTGAAACTGTGCAGCTTTTTGTGAGGGTTAATAAATGTATGCACGAAAAGTTTGTGGGCTTTGAAGTCAAGTGATATTATGTTTTGCAATACTGATTTTGATAGCTTGTTCATATTTGCGACATAACACACACCATACTTCAACAACATATAGTCCATTTTTGATCTCTGCCATTTTATACCCAATTATATTATCTTTTCCCAAGACATGAAAGTTGACATTTCAACTTTGGCCATATTGAAAACAATACGCTACTTTGTGCAACTATGTGAATTAAACGAGGCTGGTAAAAAATAATGGCGGCTCAACAAGTGAAAGCACATTAGTGTGATATTTTAACTTTAATAACTTTGAATTGAATAGCTCTGAAAGGAGTAATTTGATTAAGATATATTAGGGTTTTGTTTATGATTTATTTTTATGAAATCAGGAAAGGAAAAACATCATTCATCACTTTACGATCAATAGTCAGGGAAGGCGCTGGATGTGTAGAGCCAGTCAGATGTTCCAGGGGAGTGTGGGGGCGCTCGCGCTGCAAACTTTCATTGAAAGCCCTGATATATATATATATATATATATATATATATATATATATATATATATATATATATATATATATATATATATATATATATATATATATATATATATATATATATATATATATATATATATATATATAGAATAAACCACAAATATACTATCCTTTAAGTAAACGTTTCGATCAAAATCTTCATCAGTACTGTTGAAGATTTTGATCGAAACGTTTACTTAAAGGATAGTATATTTGTGGTTTATTCTATTTATGTAATTTATATACGTTGTGGATGCGGCTTAGGTTTAGTTTGTATATATATATATATATATATATATATATATATATATATATATATATATATATATATATATATATATATATATATATATATATATATATATATATATATATATATATGACTCTTATAATAAAAACAACTGTTTAACGTTTCGCGTATAGCTTCATCAGAAAAATCTTTCAGAAAAATCTTTCAGAGAAATCTTTCAGAAAAATCAGAAAAATATATATATATTTATAAGCCTTGGCCAGATGAAGAGAATATATTATGCGTGGCTCTGAAGAATGCATTGTATGTCGAAACTTGGAGAAGGCCCTAGATGCATTGAAAGACTCACAGTGGAGTGTTTTTAATATTCCACTGTTATTCTTTCATTCCTGGATTGCACAATTGGTTGATGCCTTGGTTTGAAAGGATTGGAAACAGAACTGGATGCATGGGAGAGAGGTGTTGGAGATGACATAAACATGCATACCATTGTAGTATAGTGTATCTAGTTTTTGACGTAAATTGCTGCTATGACTGCATATTACAGATTTTTTGTTGCTTAACTCAGGAATCATTAGAGTGAAGATACTTGAAGCTAAAGATCTGCCAGTGATGGATCGTGCAAGTGATCTTACTGATGCTTTTGTGGAGGTAGTGAAGAATATCTTTATCTTCTTTGTGCATACTAAATCATTAATAACTCACTTCAACACCTCACTATTTCTATTGGATGTAGAACTGCATATCCATTATCCATTAGGCACTTCCATTTTTCAAAATCAATAAGTAAACAGTTTGGTATCTCTCGTAATTTTCTTCACATTATCTATTGGTGTCAATTTATCAATATCAATATGCTATTTTCATGGCTGATCATGACAACAAGAGCCACTTTCTACACAAGCACTTTTAAATATAAAACACTTGAGATGACTTGATATTCAAAGTTAACATATGTTGAATACTTGGAATTAGAAATCTTTGCCTTTATTCGTTCAATATTTTCCAAAACTGTCAATAGACCAGATTATGCTTTTACTGTTGGAATTAGTAGATCTTTTGCATATGTGAGTTGATACTTCAGCTTTTCTGACACTGGTGGTTTCTGCATAGCTTTCACTACACTTTACCAAAACGCTATTCAACTGCAACTTGGTGACATAGGATTATAACCAGACCAGGTACATATTACTCTGTTGTAAGAGATTTGTAATGTATAATATATTAGTGTATATTTTTTGATTACCTACTATGAGATTAATTTTTGGAATTAATTGTTTCTAAGGTACGTCATGGAAGCACTGTTCATAAAACTGATGTTTGTAGGAAATCTCTAAACCCAATTTGGAATTCTGAATGGTTGCGATTTGAGGTAGTATCTTTATGTGAAATATTTGTAAGTTTCATTAAACTTCTAGCGTGATAGGATCACATTTCCTTTATCTTTTACATTATCGCAGTTTTCCAGGTTTTGTCTGATATACTAATTATTCAGCATTTTGAAATTGAAAAACCAACTACTTATATGAGTGTGGAAATTTTTTTCTATTCATTTTGAATATTTACTACAATTACATGCTACCTACTATACTACATACAGTTTACTTAACAATACTACAAGAACGATACCACGTAGTGCAGGATGTCATGACAACTCCGTGGCCATTAACATGAATAACTGGTAGCATGACAAAAAATTAAAACATAGCTACAAACATACGTTTAAATACACACAAATTTCTTTAACTAATAAATACTTAGACTTGTTCCATATTGTATGCCGGGCTAGCCTAGAGCAAATCAGATCGATCTCTCTTGTGGTCAAAACGTAATCTGAAAAGTTCAACATTTATAAGACAAAAAAAAGTTTGCCCGATGATCCCGGCACCCAATATGGAACAAATCTACAATTTAAATGGGAAAAAAAGAATATAGGGGGACTGGTGTACAAGTGTGGAAATTCTTCTTAAGCAAAAAAGTGAGAGGTGTGTTTTTAGCAACAACACTTAACAGGGCTCATAGAAGTTTGAAAAATAATTTTTTTGGCTAGGCTGATGATGAGCAGCTACAGGATGAGCCTTTACAAGTTAAGTAAGCAAATTATTTTATTCATGTCTTTCTTTTGACATCCTGTTGATATTGTTAGCTACTGAGAGGATCCATCATTTAAGCTAATTCTTAAAGAAAGAAAGTTATTCTCTTGGAACTTCGACTCTTATACAATGCAGATGCCTGCACTTTGCTATTTTGGTACAGAGATTCGCTTGTGAAAAGCTATATGCATTTAGCACTTTACGTTATTTTTATTGTATTTAAATGTAATTTCTTTGTAAATTTGGGTAGATGAAGGTGTTCTTAGCAAAGTTACCCATCATTATGAATTGTGCCAGAGTAGGGTCATTGTTTAAAACAGTTTTCATTTTTTGTTCCTTGTGATAGGGTACTGGATTATGATATATATTCGGCCCACAATACAATTGGAAAGGTAAAATAGTCTTAAAATAAATCTTTGACATATTATTTCTGTATCTTAATTATTTGCTCGGACAGTTTTCAAGTGTTTAATTTTTGATTCAGTACATTTCATAAATGTCAGTAATTATATTTATCATTGTCTTGATAACATAATTTATGTTTTAGGTGATTATTGGTTTATCATCATTACTGCTAAGAAATGGAACGAACGAAATGGGTGGATGGTTTCCAGTATATGATACACTACATGGTATGTTCTCACACCTCTTCTAACATCTTCATTATAGGTGTGCTGGATGCCCAGCAGATCGGATAGTCCGGTGCTGGATTTTTGATTTGTAGAAACCCGGATCTCATAAAGATGTCCAACAGGTTGATCGAATTTTTTAGCTGCCAAGTTTGTAAGCAAGGAATGAGACTGTAAGCTCTCTGAACAATGTACTTAATAGTTCAATTGGAATTTTTGAAAATCAACCAGGTAGCACGCTGCACAAGATGCCCGAAGCAGTTAAACCAATGTTCGTGTAACATATTTATGTATCTAAAATGAATGCTAAGGCTTCATTTGTTAAGGTTTGGTGCAGAAAAAGAAGTACTGACAGTTTTAGCAACTTGTCGAGTAGTGTTCAAGTAATGTTTACCGATATTCAGCGATGTTGGATTGAACTCGAAAGAGCTCGAAAGTGCTCAGTGCGTTTACTCAATATTTCTGTGGAGCATTTTTCGGTAGAATAGAGGGGGTGGTTTAACTTGGCTTCAAATACAAATGCATGTAACGCGATTTCTGGATCAGAATTCCTGGTTTGTATTCTATATCATGAGAATATTAACTTTAGACACGTTGGAAGGAATTTATTTTGTCTAGGTTTTAGTAGACGTAAAGCTAAAAGATCAGTTGAAGATGGAAACATTTTAGGCTTTACAACAGAGAAAATTTGTAAACAAATAGTATAGGTGGTTTTGGGGTTCAGTCTAGCTGGCCTCATTTGTATCATTTAGTTATTAAAGTTGGAGCTTCCTTCCAATGGGAAAGATCTGAAGAAGTGACTGAAGAAATTATGTTTTTGAAGGTGTAAGGCCTGGCTTCCATATTGTCGTAAGCGATAGGAACGCGTCCCGGCCGCGTCCCAGTCATCGGGGACTCGCCGGCGATGCATAGGAAATGTTATGAAAATTTGAACCCATCTCAACTTCTTTTAACTCAACTGGGACATCGGCGACACTACTGGGACGTCAGCGACATAACGAAAAAAGTTTCCATACATCGTATGTGTCCCAGTAGCATCATCGATGCAATGACTGGAACGTGTACCCGACACTTTCGACGATATGGAAACCAGGCTTAAGTGCTCAGCCAGAATTTCAGAAGTCATTGCGAATAAAAATATTCGAAAAGAAGTTATAGAAGAACAATCGAATAAGTTGCGTTTCTTGCTTTTGTTGTCCCTTTGCTTCTCGTATGCTTATTTAATCTATCGCCTAGACTAGTGAGTGGCCAAGCGGTTCAGCTAGCTTCCGTTAGCTTGCTGAAGTTAAGCTTGGCTGTGTTTGGTCGGCGGCTGGATAGGCGACGTTCCAGATATACGACCAAATCAACTCACTCCACCCTCCTTCGGAAGGGACGATAAACTAGGGGTCCCATGCCTGGATGCGGCATGCACAGTAGGCCTAAATTAGCTGAAAATACTAGATGTAACAGCCTACTCAAAATTAAGTAAACAACAACAACAACTGCAACAGCAACTATCAATCTGCTGATCTAGCAGTGAAAGTAAGTAAGCTATCTTTTGCTGATTTATCAACCTGGTATTTCTTGAAATGATAATTTTGAGCAAGATTGAGTGCAAAGCTATCTTAGATCTCAGATTCCAGATTTTCATTTCTACCAATAGCCTTCGTACAATTTACATTACATAGGTAAAAAAAGCAATTGAAGAATAACATAAAATCCTATATAGTTAGCCTTTTGGCTTTTTATTAAAATGGAGATTGAATAGTTTGCACATGATATAGAATCATAATTGCTATGAAGTTTCTTTGAATATACGTAGACTGCTTTATATATGTACTAATAGGTGTTTGTTTTCATAAGTTGATTGTGTTTCCTTTACATTGTCGCTTAGTCTCAATGTCTATCAGTTGCTTCATAGCAATTTGCACTTTTATTTGTTTACCATCAATCAGGAATACGAGGTTATATCCAAATACAAGTCAGGATTGAATTTTTCGTTGATACAAATAAATATCGACACACTTCATGTGGCGTCAGGTTCTTTTCAAGTAAGTTTTATTACACTATTTTCTTAGATTAGTTATTTTATCCTATCGTATCGTAGGAATTGTGTGCTTTATTTTTCATTTGCATGCATATGACAGTCCAAGGCTGGTAAAATTTACCCTCTCACCTACCGTATTTGTGTTACTTTTAGTCATTCCATGCATTCAAGCAGTATTATCCCAAAAAATTTTAATATTTTGATGTGCTGATATTGTTATGTTTTTATATCATGATATAACTGTGCAGGATTTTAGTCTTGTTTCAATTCGGTAAATGTTATATGCCATCTGATTTTTGTAGCACGCGTTTAGTATTGCTGAGGTTGTCTTCGAATATGAAATCAGATATATTGATATGGTGTATTTACATATAAGGAAAACATGTTTCATTTTAGTGAATATTCTCATGGAAAATCCTTCTTTAAAGTCTTAGCTTTGATTATAGCCTCCGTTATTAACTGAAATTACATTTTCTGTTTTCGTTGTTGGAAAACGCAGCTTGATGATGAAATTCAGTACAAGAATCGCGACAAGAACTAAAGACATTTTATTGTGTTATAGATGTATTTTAATTTCGACAATTCCCTTCTAAATACGACATATTCAGTAGACCTAATCAGTAGCTAAGACCTAACAAGACATAATCAGTAAAAAGACCTAAGACATAATCAGACGTTTCGACTCAACCATGAGCCATCATCAGTAAAGGGATAGAAGTAGCGAAAATATGGCCTTATATAGCCATGGGGGCATGAATCAGGTCACGCACTAAGTCAATAACTATGGGGGCGTGAGTAAGCTCACGCACATATGTCAAAACAACCTACATCTACAAAGACAACAAAATGTCTTTATTTCTTGTCGCGATTCTTGTACCGATTTTCTGTTTGATATTAAATTTTAACTTGATTACATACGTGGAGTTCCTTGCAGCATCTGCGATTCCTTCTGGGTGTATTGCTATCAGTGTTCAAGGCTTTGTAGATGTTATGGTTGTCAATGATGATCCAGAATACCAGGTGAAATTAGATTGTTTAAAAAGTCACTTTTGCGTCATAGATTGATACGTACCAGTACCTTTTTCTCAGATTTTTTCGAGACTCCTGATAAACCATGATTTCCCATCATACCTAGTGGGCTTTGTTATCTTGGAATTGCCCCTGCTCTTGGTTTTTACTTCATGTATTCAGTATTATTCTCATGTTTTACTTCTTCTTTACCTTTTCTGTTTCTGTTTTCCCTAAATAGGTCATTTTTGTTCTCTTTCGTACGTAGTAGCTCCTCCCCAACTTTGTAAATAGTGATCCTGTCTGTGTGTCATTATTAGAATTGTATTATTTTCCTGTCTGTGTGTGATTATTAGAATTGTATTATTTTCCTAGCACCCACGGTACTTAGTTCCATGGAACTAAAAGACTTATCATCAGTACCTTTTTTATTCACTAGACATCACTTTTCTCTAGATGAGGGGTGTCAAACATACGACCCACAATATGGTTTGATTCGGCCCCCACTCTTGTTGAGCCATAATTTTTAGAACGTAAGCAACTTAAAAAGCTACTTCTGTGACATTCGATACATCTCTTACCAGGCTAGGTAAACAGCATTAAATCCTAAATCCTATCTTATATTGATATATCCATGACGATATTATTTATGCACCTGGCATCGCACCACTAGGGGAATTTGCTCCAAATTTTTGAACGCTTCTATTTGTTCATATTTTAGTCTGGGAGATGCCTTTTTGGCCGTTCTAGAGTGTAAGGCTTACTATGCCGTTACACAATACTATACAGTAAATTTTCTGCCGCGTTGGACCCAAGCATGGTGGGTCCTTGTACTTCATTGCACGAAGTTGTTTACCCTCGAATATAAGATCGTGTCACCATTCCTGTGCAAAAGTGAGGACTAGCAGGTGTTATGGGCAAACACAAAGAAAGACTAAATCAAATATATTCCTACATTAAGCTTTACTTCCTCAATGAAAGCAGTAGCTAAGGCTGATGTTATTTCTTATGCATACCGCCTTGTTGCGTATGAAATTTTTATGTTTATTTCATGTATACATGTTGCATATCAACTAACTTTGTGGCATATTAGTCTTATGCCATAATCTTTGGTTGTAGAAATTAAGATGAAATTAAGATGGCGTCAATATGTTCATGAATTTTACTTGTATTCAGCTTCTTCGTGCCTATCCTTGACACTCCCTCGGATCATTTACCCTATCCGGCCCGCTCGAGTCCAAAATATATCTTATGTGGCCCCGAAGCCAAAACGAGTTTGACACTCCT
Source organism: Mastigias papua (assembly GCA_964019165.1). NCBI lineage: Eukaryota > Metazoa > Cnidaria > Scyphozoa > Rhizostomeae > Mastigiidae > Mastigias > Mastigias papua. The sequence goes on from OZ025270.1 coordinate 174,710, forward strand.
GCTCGAGAAGTATGTGAACACCATGTTATAGTAGTCGATAGTAGTTCTATCTTGAAGGGTTTTCAAAGACTTCTTTGGTGAATAGATGCAAAATTCTAGTGGATGTCAAGGAATCTTTAGTTTATTCTTTTAACCGTGAGAGCTTTTTATTTTTTTTAGTGGATCGATAAAATAAGAACACCTAGAGCATCAAATGATGCAAGAATTCGACTGTTCTCAAAACTTTCTGGTGCGTTTCGCTTCATTACTGTTTAGCGTAGTTCCTTGCAAATACGTTATGTTTCCATAGTAAATTTATTTCATTGAATTCTGCATCATTTGCTGATTGTTTACTACACTTGCTTTAATGGTCTTCAAATGCTAGGTTTCTGCCCAATAGAATAGATTTCAAACAAGATGACACAGTAGGTTTTTGTGTTTCTGCACATTTATTGCTGTTTTAAGTTAAGTATAGTATCCTGTTGGAGGGAAATTATTTTCCCATGGAGTTAAGTACGTATTTATGCTTAAAGACGTGTGCATGGGTGGTTGAAAACAGTATCTTCTAATTTTAATTATAGGCGAAGTTAATAGAAGATTGGGATTGAAAGTGATTGATGTAGGTGGTAATGCTGTGATTGGGTAAATATTGAATCCATTTGCTGCCGCCTTGTGTGAGAAATCTGTTTATTTATGATATATGAGTGTGTGATATTGTTAATAGTAGGAAAAGACAGTATCGTATGAGAAATCTTGGAAGCGATACTATGTTTTCGGTTTTGGGACAGAGGTGGAACAAATGCTTCCCTTTCTGGGAACCTATGCATCTGACTTAGAAATTTCTGCAAAATATTCAGGCGGGTAGACCTCCAGAATGCTATTTGTACATGTTTGCTTTTTATTGCATTTATCTAGATATTAAATGTCATGTCATCAGAGTATAATTTGAAATATCTCACTAGTGTCTTGCCTATTTCAACAATTCAGGATTGTTCTCGGAAACTTTCTGCAAATATTGCAAAATAGGTAGAAATTTCTGGCAACTATGTTCCCCGGTTCCAAATTTTGTGCAGCTCTGGTTTGGGATAAACAATTTGCATCTCAAGAAACTTCTCACTAGTGGTTATTTTCATAGCGTAAGCCTTGCACTTAGTAGAGCCTTTACATATTTTTCCCCACCTTTCTGAATTCGCTGATGTTTTCCGTTATAGATATTATCAGTTCTTTGACATTGAAGGTGATAGTGGTATTGTTGTGCGTGGAATCGGTACCTCAGTAACACTGGTTAAAATTCATGAAGCAAAAAGTGCTATTGGATCTCTGTCAAACTCACCGGATGCATCATCACAGTCTCTTGCTGTAAACAGTTTTACAAATGACCCGTAAGCTACTATTATCTGCGATTTTTTATGGCAAATTACATGGCAAATTACTTTATAACTTAAACTTTATTTGGTTGAAAAAGTCACTAGTATTTTAACTATATCGCGCATATTATGTATTATATTTTTATAATTAAGGATTTTTTGTTGTAGTGATATTTACGAGCATTATCTGATTTTGTTGTTCTCTGAAAACATAATGGCATAGGTATTTTCAGTTGTAAATGAACAATCCAAGATATGGTCAAAAGCTGGTTAAATTTAATATGTGTTCTCTTTAGTTTCCAGTTAAAATCTTCGATTGAAAGAGCTCGAAAAGTGATGTTTGATAAACAAAAACAAAGGACAAATTCAAATCGATATCACAGAACTGTCTCCAGTTCCTCAGATGGTAACGACATTATCAATGGTAGGAAATCGTATTTACATTCACTTTGACGTTCTTTTTGAGTTTAGTCACTTTTTTAAATTCAAGAACTAGTTCGTTTCATTGATATTGAAAATGTTGCTTTATCAATTTCAGGTTTGCCTTCAGATCTGCTTTTGTTTCTATCAAATTTAAAATTTTACAAAGGCAAAGTACCTAAATACTACAAACTACTGGACTACATTACAAAGACGGAATCCAGGAGGAGCAAAATACCATGATTACCCCCTGGGGTTCAAACATATTTCTAAATACAACTAACAATACAAAACTAAATATGAATACTTGATTGTATTTCACATTTGACGCCAATGGTTAAAAAAAATTTTTAAAAAAATATTACTTTATTTGGAGCCCTGATTGAGAGGTATAACGGCGGAATCTACTGTTCCCGCCGCTGTGCGTCAAATAAAGAAATTTATATTGCTAATTGTTAGCGTTTTTCAAATCTATTTTCAATATGGAATACTTTCCGGTTATTATATGAGAAAAAGTGATGTTAGGATATGAGTATTGACATATTATTTGATATCAGCATTTACTAATGCGATTACTTACTGAAAACAGAAGCATCTGTACTGCTAAGTACGAGTGGTGAAAGTCCAGACATGGGTTTTGGTTATGAAAATATTGTGCCAAATATACCCAACTTCAAAGGAAAGCCCATTGATGAATTCGTAAGTTCACAAAAGAACTATTACTCCACTTCACTTATAAAACAATGATTTTATCTTTTTCCCAACATGGTTCCCTTGATGCTACTGTAGTAGGTATTCTGAAGTTGCTCATAATTTTAAAGTGCAAATGACATGATTTTTATGAATGCTATTTTTCGCATCATAAAGAAGAATGTATCGTATCCGTTTTTTATAACAAACAAATTTTATTTGAAAGCGAGGCTCAAAATGCCAAAATCTTAAGGAAATCTTAAGAAAATCACGAGGCTCAAGTTCGAAAGTTCACCTTTGTCACGTGCCAAAAATCGATATTAGTTCATTCTTTGCAAGTTCATTTACACAGATTGAAGCTCTTCTTTGATAATCTTGGTTAAAAAAGATTGAACTTTTTGTAACAAACAATGGTACCCTCTTTTAGTACGTTTACTCTAATAAAAGTTAAGAAAACCTCAGCCTCAATTCCTGGAGAAGTTAAGAGAATCGAGGCTCAGACAAAAAAGCGACTTTCTGATAAAAAAACGTGTCTTGAATTGTGCTACATGTTTTTGTTTGTTCGAAAAACTCATTAGTGGAAAAAAGGAAAGTTTTAATATCGACCGACAGAAATCCCTCATATCCCTTCCTCTGTGATAGATGACGTAGCAGCGAGAACCCGTAGGTGAGGTCCAGTGGCAAAGTCTAATTTGGAGGCGGATCTTAGAGAACGTGCACCCCACCAAATGTTGATAAATTATATATCAATGGATAAGTCTTAGCCTCACAAGTAAGAATCTGCAATAATATTTGCAGAATACTGCAGCATTTAGAAGTTATGATCTTTTTCATAATAGAGCCTAGCATACGTTTCCACTAATGTTCAGAGCATTGGAACTGAAATTCCTACTTAATTTTTATACCATATGAAAGCAATCATCATATATATCATGAATATGCCATGAAATTTGCCGCTCAAGAAAAGACATATTCCACCACTCAGATAGAGCTGATGTTTATAAATTACGCAACACTTATTCTTTGTTTTATACTGTTGGCAATAGGAAGGTCTAGATTGATGGCGAGGACGAAGACCAGGACGATGTAACGTACTGCGCAAGATGTAACGCGTTTGCAGCTAGATCAGTAAGGAATTGATTTTTGAAACTGTTAGACAGCGGTAAGAAAAATAGTCGTGCAGAGAAAGGGCCTCAGGTACTGAACGAGCTGAATATGATGAATGCTGCTGGGGCTTGCAGGATATCAGTGAGAGGATAAAAGAAGTCCAACTAATGTGGAAGGAAGCAAATTGAATGAGTAAAGCAAACGAAAATAAAAAGAAGAATGTTGCAGAAGATATGCGAAAGAAAGCCGTGGAGCGTCTTATCGAGACAAGTTAGAGGCAAGAAGAGGAAAATAATTCTGAAACCCCAAAAAGAAAGAGGAAACTTTTTACAGCAGTTGAACTAATGCATTTGGGGATCAATCTGAAAGAAGAAAATGCAGCTATAGAGAGAGAACTGAGAAGAGATGGGTGAAATGAAAGACGCATTGTAAGGGAGTCCTTCCAGGCAACAATGGACATGCAGCAGTGTTTTATGGAACGTATGCAACGGCAGCAGTAGCAGTTTTTGTTGCTGATGCAGCAAAATCAAACGCAAACACTAACGTTAATGAATGAAGTGCTGAAGGCAACAAAAATGATTGAATTTGAATAGTATGTTACGTTAGTTGCCATTCAAATGGTATATAATTTTGTATCTTTATTTTAGACACCAGAACTAATTTTCTTCATTAAACTGAAAGTACAATTCTAATGATGGTGGCTCCATGTTGCACAAATCTGCTTACTGATGACCCATATAAGCAAGTTCTTGCATTATGAAGGAGAGCACAGACACTGTACATTCTTCCAATATCTGAAAGACCTATCTTTTGATCTTTTTTAGAATCAATAAAGGCAGAGTGCTGTACAACTTCACAAAAGACCCATTCCACTGAAACTCTAACTTTGCTCATTCATCATCATCTAACGGGAGGTTCAAAATAAACCGCCGTGGCTCTCCATTTCCTTCTATCCTATGCCATCCTGTACAGCTGAGTCATACTTCTTCCACCAGAAATCTCTTTGATATTGTCACTAAATCTAACTTTTGGCCGTCCTCTCCCTCTTGTGCCATAAACCATTCCTAGTAATAAGTCACTGGTTTTGTCTTTTCCCCTTAGTATATGCCCAACAAAGCCATTTTTCTACAGTTTATAGTTGCTAGCAGTCTCTTGTTTACATCCATCTTATTCAGAACCCAGTCATTAGTTTTTTTGTCAGTCCAACTTATGCGCAATAAGCGACGATACCACCATAATTCAAATGCTTCAATCTTCTTCTTATCCATATTTTTCAATACCCAACATTCTGAGCCGTAACTGGCTATGCTAAAAACTAATGTGTGTAGCAGCCTTTTCTTTGTAGTAATAGTAATACTTTTGTCTTTCCATATGTTTGTTAATGAGACCATTGCACTTCTTGCTATGCATAACCTTCGGCGGATTTTTTTAGTGTCATCATAATTATTGGTGATCAGCGTTCCGAGATACACAAACTCTTTTACATTTTCAATTATTTCATTATTATTAACTATAATGTGGTCTGCATCTTTCGTGTTCTGGTTGTTCTTAACTATTTTCATAACTTTTGTTTTATTTGAATTTAATGTCAGTCCAAACTGCAAACTTGACTCTGACTCACTTTCACAAAGAATAGTTCCATCATCGTCTTTCACAGTGTCAATGCTAGGTCTGAATATGCTCGTCAAGCTCTTTACTCCCGCATAGAGGTAGGTCCTTGACAGAGTTGGTGATGAATTTCTCCTCTATCCGCTGACATTGTTCATTTATGAATTTACTCTTGTCTTTTCTCATCATTTTTTGAATTGTTGCATTTTGAATTCTATATTTAGCCTTATCAACGTCGTTATTGATCCCTTTAACTTTCAATCGTCCTCTTTTTCAACTTCTCTTAATGTTTCATTGGAAATCCATTGTTTCTTCTTTTTCTTGGGAATGTTACTTTTGGCTACGCTTAAGATTATTTTTTCCCATCTTCCCAGAGCTCGTTTGGTGGCTTCTCTTCCTCAGCCGCTAACAGCGCCTCAAAAGAGTTAGAGATTTTTACTAGGTATACTTCATCGATAGAATTATAATCTAGCTTTAGAGGTGTTTCTGAAACTGGTAGTTTCTTTAGTCTGAACTGCATGTCAACTATAAGGAGTTGATTGTCGGAGTTACAATCAGAACCTGGTCTTGTTTTTGCATTCTTTAAACTAGCTTTCCATTTTTGATTTATGATAATATAATCAATTTGATTGCTTGTGTTTCCATCTGTGGATATCCAAGTGTACAAATGTCTCGGATGGTGTTCAAATAGTGTATTGGCTGTGACAAAGTTATTACTTCTGCAAAATTCAAGAAGGTCTGTTCCTCTTTCATTTTCTTCACCTAATCCAAACTTCCCATTGCATTCACTATTTCTGATTTGTTTTCTAACCTTAGCATTGAAATGACCAGATATGATCTTTACATCTCTATTTGGAATGCTGTCAATAGTTTCTTGTAGTGTATTATAAAATTCTTCCATTTCTTCATCGCTTGCATTGCCTGTAGGCGCATAGCATTGAATGTTACTGATATTATGCGGTTTGCCTTGGAATCTAACTTTTAGCACTCTATCTGAAATCGGGCTGTAACCCAATAATGCTCTGCTGGTTTCTTTTGATACAATTACAACTACCCCATGACTGTAGCCACTGCCTCCATCTTTCCCACAAAATATTACCAATTTATTGTCTTGAGTTTTAAAACTGCCATTGTTACTCCAATTAGTTTCACTTACACCGATAATTTCTATGTTATTTCTATCCATTTCACGACATATTGTATTAAGTTTACCTAATTCTTTCAACTTCCTAACGTTCCAGGTTCCAATTCTAAATTTGCTTCTTAGTTGCTTTTCAGTCACATACTTTTCATTGCCAGCCTGGTTACCCACTGGACAGCGCGGCCCTTGGTGATCCACGCGACGACCGATGTGGCATGAGATATCGCTTCTTTTTATCATTTCATGGAGAGTAGTTAGGGGTGATAAAGATAAACAAAGTAGGGGCCCCAAGACTCTTTCTTTGCTCGCAGTGCCAACTAACTAGGCAGTTTATCTCTACCGTTTTTCCAGTTGAACTGTTCTTACGCCAGTGATAGTTTACGAAAACCTTCTGAAGGATTGCATCGCTCTAGCCTTTCGCAAAACTCGCTGTCCTGCTGCCAATAGCTTCACCGTAACCCTGGAATGGGGAGCTACTAGGGTATTAGTCTTGCTCAAGGACACCCCAGGGTGCAGTTTAATGTCTTACCCAGGACAGACTTTGCTCATTGCTTTATTAAATTCATGTTGTTGTTCCGTCAGATTCTTTTGCTTGAATGGAGTTTGCAAGTGAGGCCTGAGAGGATATGCTGGGTCCCTATAGACACATAATGGTCTTCCTTCCACCCCATTGGAATTTGTTTCAAGCAGTTCTGATATTGAAGATTCTCTCAACAAGCTTGCATCATGACTTTTTCCTTCTGCAAAAGACAACATTTAAAGGACATGATGGTTGTAAAGTTACGCTGGACTAGCATAATGAATTGAATTCAATATGAATTAACTTACACCAACTGGTCCATAAAGATTGGCACTTATACCATCATCGGCAACAGCTTAATACCATATTATTATTATTATCTATTCATTTACAGTAGGCGCCTAAAAATAGCTACATGATAAAGCTAATTAAAGCCTACTACAAAGTAAAATTGTTTAAAATAAACAAGAGAAATACAAATACATCTAAAATAATAACTAATTAAGTATAAGTACATATATACAAATTAAAAATGTTAAAATGTTTTTTTATAGTATTTCTAGTATTTGCAATGGCATTTACTCTTTCAAAAACCCAACCTGAGCCAAGAGAGGCCTACACAGTCGACAGTTACATTCCTCTCCTTTCCAGGATTTTATTCTCCTTTTAAAGCTGGAGAGGGTATCTGATTGCTTCATGTTATTGGGAAGTGCCTGCCACAATCTACTCCCTCGAAGTGAAACCATCTCTAGGCCATAACGCGTAGTGCGCGCTTGTGGCAGTAGTAGATTATGGCAGCTTCTTAACCCATAGGTAGAGTGTTTGTCAATAAAGATTTCCTTCATGAAAGTAGGATTGAGCTCCCATTTTGTTTTATAAACCTCGATCATTAACAGTTGTAGATTCCTGATGTGGATTGGGACCGCATTGTCTCTAAGCAGCATTGTGTCAAAATGAGATCCCATATCTTTATAGGTTATTCGCAATGCCCGTTCGTGAATACGATTGATTTTATTATTAAGTTTTCTATCGCAGAACATCCATACAAGAGGGCAGTAGTTAAACTGGGATAAGATAAATGCCTTCATTATTCTCTTTAGTTGTTCAACATCAAGAAAGTGAGAGATCCTCGCGAGGGCATGTAGCTTTTGCCCAGGCTTTGTGCAAATGGACCTTAATTGCTGTTGAAGCATAATGTTGTGTCCAGAATTACTCCAAGCAGTTTTTCTTCCTTGCTCTCTTTTATCCTGACACTTCCGATGTTTAAAGAGATATCATTACTTTTATCCCCAAAGACCATTAGATGGCATTTATCCTCACTCAACTTCATACAGTTGTTCCAAAACCATTCTGCAATGTTAAGGGCATCACTTTCTAATGTTCAATGATACTTTCAATATTGCTATCGCAAGCATAGATAGTTGTATCATCTGCGTAGTTGCATATCTGAGCATCATTCACAAACATGAAGAGATCATTGAGGTATATATTAAACAGAAGAGGTCCCAAGACCGAACCCTGTGGTACACCAATCGTTGTTTCTTTCCATATGCTGAAGGACCCATTTGTCTTTACCCTTTGCTTCCTCTCGTTGAGATAACTATGGATCAACCGCAATGCACTCGTACTGAAACCATAAGCATTTAATTTGGCAATCAAAAGCCCATGGTTCAAGCAATCAAAAGCCTTGGAGAGATCCGTAAGCAGTGCTCCAGCGACACCACCTTTATCTAAGGTCTTTTTGCAGGTTTCTATGAATCGTAAAAGTGCATGTTGGGTTCCATATCCCTCTCAAAATCCACACAGAAGTGGAGAGAGGAAGCTAAGGGAATGAGATTCTATCTGACCTTCCAATACCATAAAGCATGAACACTCTTGCGTCCATTAAAAATAGGTTTCTGATTCTCACTGAGCCTACAGATGCTACTGCTGTTCAAATGTACGCAGTAAATAACTAAATTGGACTGCAACAAGACGTACTACATGGTTGGAAATGAGTTAACGTTCAGACTTCGACCTTCCAGACCTTGGGATTAGGTCACTGAGACGGCAAGGATAGGAAAATCGATTCAAAAAATTGCAGATAGCTTCAATTCAACAAATGATTGTTCCGTTTTGACAGACAACTTACTCCGGTATTCTTAGTACTATTGCAATACGCGGAATATCTTGCTTCTTAAATCGGAGTTCTAAAACACATTCATCTTCGTTCATATCTTCCAATTCAAATGGCGGATACTTCCAATAAGGAAAAATTGGTGCTCTCTCTTCACAGCACTCTGTTAACAGTAGAAAATTTTCCTCGTTAATCACTTCATCGCTATTAAGGTACGCTGCTACATCGGAAATTTGTTTTTGGGCCATATGACTGTATTCGTCCTCGTCTTGTTTTCTAAACAATGCTTTAAGTTTACGCCATGGAGGACCATATCTCAACATCCCTTGCCATCAAATATTGTCCTCGTCCTGGTTCTCGTGGTCAATCTAAATCTCCTTAATAGGAAGGACGACTGCTAATTTACCTCTTTATGGTTTGTGTACAGAATGTGGCAGATTCCATTGCATATCCTTGATATACATGATGATTGCGTTCATATGGTATATTAATTATGTAGGAATTTCACTTCCAATGCTGTAAACATTAGTGGAAACGTATGCTCGGCCGTACTATGAAAAAGATCATAACTTCTAAATGCTTCAATATTCTGCAAATATTATTGCTTATAATTTATCAATATATTTTTGCACCTGTAAGCAATACAAAATACAATACAATATACAGTATACATTACCAAACTTTTACAAACAAAAAACGATACCATTGGAAGTATAATAGGCATAACTACCCAATGGCCATTTAACAAAAAGTAATATAGATAATACAGATAATACAAGTGCCAAGGACTACACCAAAATCCTAGTAACTCCTCGTTAGAGAGGAGTACCTTAAAAGTATTATTCGGAAAATCTTAGAAGATCGAAAATCAACATTTGATAGGGTGTGTTCTCTTAGGATCCGCCTCCAAATTAGACCTTGCCACTGGACCTCACCTACGGATTCTCACTGCTATGTCATCTATCCCAGAGGAAGGGATATGAGGGACTTCTGTCGGTCGATATTGAAACTTCCCGTTTTTCCACTCAATGATTTTTTCGAATCAACAAAAGCATGTATCACAATTCAATACTCTACGTTCTTCCTTTTTGATGCAAATAGCTTTCATAAAAATCATATCATTTGCACTTTGACTTGACTTTCTTAGTAGCAATTGACTATTACCTATCAGGATTATCTATATAGTTCATTTTGTTATTTATTCCCTTGAATTCTCATTGTTTTTGCTTATAGGAGTTTCCTTTTTTCACAATTACAAACCCTCCTCCTGGATTTGTGATCCATATTGGCGGTACTGTTTCATCAAAATCTGTTAAACTCTTGGATGAAATTAGCAGTCTAGGTAACCAACTGTCTTCAGTTCATCAAATCTTTTGTTATTTTTCGTGACTTCAAAGTCCCAGGTTTAGTTCATAATTTTATATCTTTTAAGATTTTAAAAGTGAAAGTGTAATAGTGTTTTTTTAAATCATTATATTACTGTGATCTGTTATCTTTAATGCGAAGTTTCCTGCTTAGCCAAAAACAAAGAGTTGTTGCTCTCTATACTAAAAGATTGTTAGGACACCAGCATTAACAGATTATTTGATATCCGCATTTGCTACTACGATTCCCTATTCTGAAGGCAAGGAAATGAATAGGGATGATAAGATTTCTAACCAAGTACGTGTCCCATGATGCATTAGACCAGCTCTATAAACTCTATGTTAGGCCCCATCTTGATTATGGTGATACCATATGCCATAGATATGACCCATTTATGACCCAAGATGTCACAGGGAGACTTGAACAAACATCTGCAGCACCTGCAGTCACAAGAGCACAGAGAGATACAATGAACTGTGATGGGAAAATTTCTACAATAGGTGACTTAGACGTTTCTGCTACTTGAACTTAAAGAAAAGTCATCAACCAGCATATTCTCTCAGAGATCTCCGTCAAAACGATCCAACATTTTCCACAACTAAACATTTTTCCGGTACATATTTCCAAAATGTACTTTTTGAATGGAATCTTTTGAAAGAAGATGTATCGCCCACCTCGTTGACTATTTGCTAAAGAAATCGCCCACCTTGGTTTTTGATTTTTGTGATTTCGTACTCACCTTTTCCGCCATTTCTTCAAAGACCCTAAAAGTTATGGTGTGCCATTGTGTGGTAGAACCTCCTATTTGCGTTGCTTGAAGGATATCTTGAGATCATCAGGCCTAATATCTTGATTTCCATAACCTTTATATACGCCAGGATTTACCTAACAATAAGGTTCTCGTAACAATTCAATCTATGTTGGAAGATCTTTTGATTACAAAGGTAAACAACAACACTTGTTCAGCTGTGGGAATTTGTTTGGAAAAAAGAGGAAAGGTGCAGCTCTGAGTTCTGGGGAAAATTTAGATGTTTCACATGACCCAGAAAGATGTGTAGAAGAAGCTGTTCCTGAATCAGAATCGGATTTGCTAGCAACGAATTTTTCTTTGATAAACAAGAGTAAATAATATATAATGTCACTAGCTGTTGGAAGTCTTCGTTTCTTGTTATTAATACCCTTTTATCTCAGTCCAGACTTTTCTCTTTACATATGCTTAAAATCATTTGCAAGCCAGTATTATGCATTGTGAAAATTTCCCTTCTGACACCAATAAGGAGAGCGAGTTATCGCCCACCTAATCAGATTCTTGTGGCCAGACCTGCATGCACAAACGCTTGGTGAATTTAAAAGCAAACTACTTGCAAACGTAAGACCAGATAGAAAGTCAACTTTTACAGCTATCGGCACATGTTTTGTGAGATGCCCCTTCCCTATTTTTGTTAGTTGTAGTAGGGTAGCTTGGTACAAATCGTTAAACGAATGAGCCTGAATGACTCGAAATTGAAGGATATCATATCAAGTTGCATTGAATTCTCTTCATTTACTGTTATGGTACCAAGATACCTTGCTGTTGTTTTTCGTCGTGTACTGATTTTTGTTGTTTGATAAAACGCTTTTAAGTTTCATCCAGAAAGGGGACCAGATGACCCTGTGGCTTTTCCTATTCTGGATGGCACAATGGAATCTATTTATTGTCGTTTATGTTATTGTGTATGATTCTTTTTAACTCAAGAAGTCATATTTCTGTCATCCTTTCTTTTATTTACTGCATGATTTCAAGTAGCGTTTTATTCTTCTAACAGATGGACATGATATAAGGGAATCCTGGTGGAATGAAATAAGAACAGAAATTCGATCACATACTAAAGCCCTTGGATGTCATGCTGTTCTTGGATATGTGGAGAATACAACAATATGGTATGGCAATCTGTAACCGCCGTGTTTATACACGACCTTACCTGTAGTATTACCGATTGCTGTGATTCATACTTATTAGCTCAAGCATCATCGCGACAGCTAGACTGTTTAAAAGCAGGGTGATCCTAATTTCTATACACCTAAATATATAAATATAGTAGTTTGAATGCTCTTCGAGTCAAGGACCCTGAGTTGAAGTGGGATATTAACTTACGAAGGACCGAGGAAGTGAATACATTCAATTTACACTTCTTAAATGCCCTTTGTCTACACCTTGTCACTTTATTGTTTCTTTCTTCACATTTTTGGCCCTCTCCCTTAATTGCGCTTTACAACTGGAGCAATTGTTGGTAGGCAGGCTCGCCTTGGGTAGCACCTGTTGTCACCCCATTGTTATGTAGGAAATTTAAGTAGGCCCCGTATCATTGTAAGGTTAGTACTGATGAAAATAATAAGTCAGATTGTTTCCTACACAAGAAGGACTTTAATTTCTCTATGTTTTACTTGTATACTTAGTGCGGCATTGACTTAATATATATATATATATATATATATATATATATATATATATATATATATATATATATATATATATATATATATATATATATATATATATATATATATATATTTGTATGTATGTATGTATGTATATATATATATATATATATAAATATATAATACGGTACATTAACATCATCATATATAAATATATAATAAATATATAAGAAATTTACTTTCTATTGTCATATAGAAGTATATTTATGTATATTTTTTTATTTGCTGTAGCGGAAAAGTGGAACGTTCTGTAGGCATACTGAAGTGCTTTTTTGTCCGACACTTGTCAGAGTATGAAACGTCAGATGATGACCGAAAGGTTACGCGAAATATGTAAAATTTGTAAACCAAATTAATAAAGCTATTACATATGACTTGGACGCTGTGAAGCCTCTTGTGGTTTACAATACCAGTGTCATGCTACCCTGTTCTGAGAAACATAGCGCTCCTACCACTCAAAAGTGTTGTGTAGTTTATAGATTTTCGTGCCAATGTGAAGCACGATACGTAGGACACACTACGCATCGACTAGCAGACAGAGTAAAGCAACATATTCCCACTAGCATCAGGAGGAAAAGCAGTACAATGAGAGAATAGCCACCTCATTTGTGTAGTAGCTCTAACCCTAGAATGAAATGTGACTCAGCCATAGAACAACATGCAATCAAAAAATCCACAGTGCGCCAAAAAATATTCAGACAATACTTTTCGGATCATTGGGCAAGTAAAATCGTCCTTTCATTTAAGTGTTTTTGAAGAATCAGCTTACACGAAGACTCAAAGCCCAGTCTTGTGTAAACAGAACTAGTTAATTTTCTCATTTGGACTCTTCAAGTACAAAATGGTGACTAGGTGCCCATTGGCCAATCATATGGCCAATAGACGCATTATTCATCATATCACGTGTATCCGCATCCATCTGGCCATATATTTTGGTTCATCTTTTGGTCGTTATCCGACGTTTCATACTCTGACGAGTGTCGAAGAAAAAAGCTCTTCAGTATGCTTTAAGAATGTTCCCGCTTTTTGAGCTACAGTGAAGTTCTGTAGTACCAACAGACTATTTACATATTCTTATTTCTTACGACATAAGAGATTATAGGTTTGAATTTATGTATTATGTTTAAATACTTGAATGCGGCTTAATTTTATGTTTAGGGCGAAGTACCAGCCTATTGTGTGGCCTTTGGTGACTATATTGTGAGCTCTGTTTGGGAATCCGTTATTATCCAAGTAGGACCATTATCTGAAATGTTATTCTTGGATATTATTATTTTGATTCATAGTGATGATCTTATGGTGTTATCTGCAATGGGGACAGCTGCAATGATTCGCCTTCCCGATTTTAACTCAACTGAACATTTACATGATTATTCTGATACAACAGGTAATTTTCCAGCTTTTATCATGATTCACCTTTAGAATCTGCTACAGCTATTCTCCGTATACTTAATTTAATATTTCTTATTGTTCGATTTTCGACTATCTCCCCTTCATCGGATAAATACTTATGTAATGTTTAACTGTTTTACATCTGGCTTTAAAATCATCACCAAATGGAACAATGAGGAGTCATTAGAAAGATATAGGCAATGACTCAAATTTTAATTCATACGGCTATACGAAGGATATCCTGAAAATTTCACTTATAGATAACCTTAAACTAAAAGACTAAAACTAAAAGAAAACTAACAGAATATTTTAAATTTCAATACTCTTGCTTCTTTGAAGCTACCATCGTCATCATCATGGCCATCATTTCTTTATTTATTTATTTATTATTTATTTATTTATTATTTATATATTTATTTATGTATTATTTATTTATTTATTTATTATTTATTTATTATTTATCTATTTATTCATTTATTATTTATTTATTTATTATTTATTTATTTATTTATTTGAAGTAAGCTGCTCACAATAACTGACTTGCCGCTAATTTAAGCTTACTATCTAAAATTTTGAAAGATTGAACAGAAATGTGTTAAAAAACCAACAATCTGCATATATTTTGCATAGCCTTTATCACAATTTATTTACTTTTTTATTTATTAAATTCTTTAAAGTTGGTATATGCGACAGCTTGTATTTATAACTAATTACATATATAAGCTAATTCCTACCAACTATTTACTATATGAAAATTTACATTAAGAAACTGGAAGAGAAATATACTTTAGCTTGATAGTAGTGTTTATAGAGGGAAAATAGAAACATTTTAATACCCAAGCAGAAACTGTAAAATGTTCTGAAAGGCAACAGTTCGAATGTATCACAAACCTGAGACTGCACAATTAATATCAGCAGGTTCAAGCTTAAGTAACTGAATTTTATATATCTGGAGGAGATCGTTTATTAATAGTGTTTTATCATATTTATTGAAATTACGTGTGTCAGTTATTTGTGTTTTTTAATTCTTTTGAGTCTCCAAGCTTTGAAGTCTTCCTTCGTTAGTCAGCGGAATTTCTTAAAACACTCAATTATATTGGTTTTCACAAAGTGTCATAAGGAACAGCGCACCATGTGCTCTGCACAAAAGGGAATGAATCAAATGATTCAGGCCTATTCATACCTATTATCTAATTTTGTTACATGTCACATGACCTTTCTTTCCTCTTCATGTGTGTTTATTACGACAGTGTCAGCCGATTGTAGATTACCCAGACAAAAGTGAGGTTTATGGTTGCATGTAGAGACATTTGAATATGAGGCTAAGTTTTCGTTTTAAGTAATTAGTTTTTCTCTCCTTAGAGCTTGATGTAAGGAAAATGAGACAGAAATCAGAATGTGACAATGAAGATAATGAGGAAGTAAACTGGTAATATTATATTGTTTGTTTTAATCTTTTTTTGCCATACCTTACAGGTGTACTATTAAGCACACAGATTTATTTTGTCTTTTTTTGTAGGCATGGTACACCCGATGTAATGAAAAGTTTGCAATGCTTTGATTGTAGAGTATTTCATGTTCCATTCGTTGATAGTGATCTGCCATTCAATATGAGTATGTCAAAGTGTGCAATCTGCAAGTACGATTATCTCAGATTTTCTACATTCAAGCTCAAAGTTCGTTTGCTCTTGCCCTCCTTAGAGTATTGGTTTGACATGACATTGAACTTTTAATCCTTACCAGAAGCGTTTTTTTATGCTTTTAGGCATGGAAAAGTACCAGATTTTATATTTGCTACAATTGAGCCTCTGCCAGAGGTAATGATAACAGGAACTGGTTGCATCATTCAAGCAAGGTACAATACATCTAGATATAGCTTTGCAACTTTTTGCGTAGGTAGATAATCAGTCCCCAATTCAATTCAATTCAGTTGTGATTCATCATGTTCGTTGTGAAGGACAGTTTTGACTATGATTCAGTTTTGCAGTTGCTTTTCCTGAGTTTCATTCTTAAAATCGAAGAGATTCCATATCAAGTCATCAGTCTGCTTGCAGATCTGCTTTTAATTTCAGCCCCAACTAGGGTAGAAAAATTTTACGGGTTCTCCTGTTTCCTTTTCGGAATAGACTTAGTGCTACAAAACTGAAGTTTTGTCGGCGAAAAACGAGAATTTTTTTTGATAGGTTAAGAGCTCTTTCTCATGCACAAAAGTCGGTGTATTGTGAAGGAAATGTATTTTCGTGTTTAGATTTAAATTAGCTTGAAAGGAAAAAGTATATCTTT
Source organism: Mastigias papua (assembly GCA_964019165.1). NCBI lineage: Eukaryota > Metazoa > Cnidaria > Scyphozoa > Rhizostomeae > Mastigiidae > Mastigias > Mastigias papua. Next base: position 191,176 of record OZ025270.1, read on the forward strand.
TTCTTTTAAATATGTTTTCCAACGTATATAATTATGATCTTAACTGTTGACTTTAATAATTTAAAATGGATATTAATTTCAGGAAGTGAGCCACATGTATATGCATAGATCGAAAACTAGAAATTCAAATTATTTGGAATTGCATTCAAGAAGGGCTTATTAATAGTAGTTTCTTGTTGTGCTTTTGAGTTTTTATTGATTTGGGCAGAGTTTCAAGAACAAAAAAGCGTGAGAAAGGTGAAGCTCAAGCTGAAAGTGTTAGCCAGGTGAATTGTTTTCGATGATTTGTTTTGTTCTATTCAAGCTATATAGAATGGTCCTAGGACTCGGCAGATCTAATTCAATTCACCTTTACCTCTTTTTGATTAACCTATATGTCATTCTACAGTGCTGTTTTGTTTATTAATCTATATGTAATTTTTGTTATAATGTTTTTCATTCGTTACATCTCTGTACAATGGTACGTTGTTCATCAGCTAATATGCCATTCATCAGTGATATAATCCTTTCAGCCTATTTGTTCTCTGTGTCATTTTACGATATTAGATTGTTCAATTGTTGAAGACAGATTTTTCATATACAACACAAAGGCAGTTCCTGACTTAGGCCTCATTTTTCTCATTTCAAGAGCGAAAGTTTAATATTAGTTTATTATATGTGTTTCATGAAAAGTCTGATATGATAGCAGCAACTTGTTATTTTCATAAAACATTGATTTTCATATTTAATCTAGTCTGTTACAATGCATGAATAATATTCTTGGCATGTATAGAATTGAATCTGAAGTCAAATATTAAGAACCAATATCGAGCATTTGCAGTTAAGGAGTAAACCAGCAAGCCATAGCAACGAGAATCGATAAAGGTGCCCCAGGGAAGAAACGCTATGTTATAGGAAATGTGATTGCAGTACTAAAGAAAAGCAATTGTATGTTAGCTCAAAGAACTGTCTCTTCCTACAGTGATCGTTTTCTTCATTCTGATCAGTGAGAAAGGAGAATTTCTTCTTAATTTGAGAGAGCTTCTTAATTTTAAGACAAGATCTCAAAATGTAGACTCATTGGTGAATCGAATATTGTTAATTTATCTGTTTCTATATCTGTATCTATTTTATCTAACTGTTTAAGCTTCTCAATTTTAGCGGCCATGGTACCACCAAACATCACTGTCATTTGTACTTTGCATAAATTTATATTCTGTCTTGTCTGGGTCCACTCACCTTTCATAATGGCTGTATAAATTATCAAGAGCATAGGTTCTAGGGTGACCCGTTGATTAAGAGTATTGATAAGAAAATGTTCATTTACTCGGGTAATATGTCATGAATTGGAGATCATCGACTTGGCATTTCTTATTGTCACACTTAGGAAAATATGGAGTAAAGTCATAAATTATTATAGTTTAAGTTGACTTTCAGTTGCACAAATGGATTTCTTTCATTTTACAGCTGCTTCCATTTCTTGAATATGAACTGCATAGACAGTTGATGACTAAACTTAAAGTAAGTTTGCCATTTAGTCGATTTATTCATAGTTTGTTATGATTTTGATGTAATGCTAGATGAAAGCACGGAGATAAACTTGTTTCCTAAACAAATCTTAGATTCCAAGATGCCTTTGATTCCAAGAGCAAAATAAAACTCACTTGAATATGGAAGATCGCATGACAACAGAAAGTCACATGACTATGGAAGTCACATGATACGCATGTCTAGTGCTCCTCTACGGTTTTTTTGCCTTTTTTAATTTTCGCTACCGATAGCAGGACTTCGCTGGTTCCAGAAAATCATGAAAACCTTGAAATCAAAAAGTTGTAAAATTAAGAATTGTTTAGAAATTGCTGGCTTCTGTTGGTTAAATTTATCATAAAAAACTAAGAGAAACTCGGTACTAATTTGTGAAAGTCTGAATCTGAATGGAATAATTTATCATATGCGCTAAATATCATGAATTCTGTTCATGTATCTCCAGTTGTGCTTCTGTCATTGAATGTTGCTATTTGCCTTTTTAGGTGAAAGGAATGAACTCAGTATTTGGTATTAAGATGCAAATTTCAGTTGGTGAAAATCTTGTGTTAGGATTAATGGTATTCCTCTATGTTTTTTATAATAAAGAGTTATTATTTTTGTGACCTTTTCATTTATTTTACGGCAACCTTATGAGGGCTCGATCAGTTCGAAAGTATAGTGAATTAGTAAAAAGATTTGTAATTAATAAAAGACTGTACAGTTAATTATTGCATATGTGCGTAGTTAATTACTACATAAATTATTATTGGGAATACACTGAATTAATTATTAGACATGCTCCGAATTAATTGGCAAATCCCAAGATTCTTATTACATTCTTACTAAAGCCTGAAATACACCAATTTACTGGATGAAAACGCCTGTTTACACTCATCCAATAAATTGGAACGATTTCTGTACAACTTCCTCATTTCATCATGGATTCTGAGGACGAGTGTTTCGCTGCAGCAATCATAGTTACCATCACTAGTAAAAAACGAAAAAGAAAGTGCCAGAAAAGGCAAAGATCAGTTTGGGTTAAGCCATGGCTAACCCAACGTAATGAGCTCGGTGTAAGTAACACTCTTTTAGAGGAATTTCGGCTGGAGAATGACGAGGAATTCAAACAGTTTTTAAGAATATCACTCTAAAATTTCTAGGAGCCCCTAAGCCTTGTTGAATTAGAGATTCAAAAACAAGACACTTTACTTCGCGATGCAATTCCCGTGCGAGTGAAGCTGGCTGCATCCATTCAATTTCTAGCTACTACCAACAGTTATGCAGACCTGCAATATTCATTTCGCGTTCACTTCGCAAGCTTGTACACGAAAGATGAAGACGTGAAAATATTTGGGAAATGTCCTCTTAGCGCCAAGAAGAACAATAGGGATTAGGAGGAACAATGGAAAAAAGTTGGATGAAAGTTGAACATATCCAACTTTTTTAATCGACGTTCCAATTTGTTGGAAGAGCCAAATATCATCAAATTTTTGCGTCTACACCATCCAATTTTTTGCAATCCAATAAATTGGATAGTGTATTTCAGGCTTAAGCTGTCTTCTTGATCGTCTGTATAATTGGATCGGGTTCTTTCTCGTTTGTTTCATACAGCTTAAGAACGTCTGTGTTGAAATGCTAGTGATTAATCTTCTCTTTATTCTTTACAGTTTCAAAGCAAGGCTCTTTCTTTTCCAATGCACTTGTAAGGCAAATGAGTCAGAACTCTTCCAACACGATTTATTATCAGGAACCGTTTATAAGATAACAATATATGTAGATGGCCAAACAGGCTAAGAATCTTCTGCTGCCAGGGATAAAATGTGCAAAGAACTTTGTTTTCGAATATTTTTGTCTATGCCAGCAATCGAAAATCCGGATGCCAGTTTCACCTGTATTGTGTGTAATACTTTTAGCATATGTTTCATAGAGGGGTTTGCGTTGTAGTCAAAAGAGATCCGCAACGAAAGAACTTTAAGAAATAAGTTTTGAAGTAGATTCCAGACAAAAAAGTCGTGCATTAAACCAGAAGCGGTGATGGTGCATCCCCTTGAAAATTTACCTCTTTTGATCTTAACCTCTCCGAGTGACTTCTTACCGAATATTAGTTCAAACTTCTAATTTTTTGAGATGTCAGTTGGAAAGCGCAGTTTAATGATGAATTTAAGGATGATTGCCACGACGAGCCACATGGTAGATGGTTAGAAAAAATAGCCATTTGTTGTTATTACATTATTTCATCGACATATCCATGACTTAGACAAGCTAAGATAAATACTAGGTTGACATTATCAGTTGACATAAATCAGAACGTTTCGGGACTAGCTTGTCCCATCCTCAGCTGTAAGAGGGGAAATCCAAAACATAGATATATGAACACATGTTAAACAATGGATAATGGGTAAACAGGCGAGAATACATTGTTTACCCATTATCCATTGTTTAACATGTGTTCATATATCTATGTTTTGGATTTCCCCTCTTACAGCTGAGGATGGGACAAGCTAGTCCCGAAACGTTCTGATTTATGTCAACTGATAATGTCAACCTAGTATTTATCTTAGCTTGTCAAAGTCATGGATATGTCGATGAAATAATGTAATAACAACAAATGGCTATTTTTTCTAACCATCTTCTAATTTTTTATTGTCTTTATGATATTTATTGCTAAGATTTGCAGGTACTCTATAAACCAGGAGTGATACACCCACGTAAAATGTCTTCCTATTATCACTCTAGCCCATTGCTAAGTCCTTTTTCTTCACTTTAGCCTCTCTCAGGATAATCTTGTCTGTGTACAACTGATCTGCTGCTCCCCTGCGCTTGCTTCTGTAATCTGTTTCTTCCTAAGGAAAAAAGCTGCTCTTTTCCGAAAATGAATGAATTTCTTCAAATAATGGTATTGTTAATAGCTTTGGAGCCATACATATATGGTGTTGGTAAAGAGGGTGGATGGGATACGATGAGTTTTAGACTTTTAGAAGTAGAAAGGGAGGGAGAAAGGGGTCGTTGAGAATTTGGACGTCCCTCTTCTCTCATTTTATTTCAACTGTAAACTGGCAATAATGAATGCAAACAGTGCATAACGCACCAGCCGCGCAACGTTTAAAATATTTCCTAATCAGTTTACCTAAACACTTTTGTAAAACACCAAACTGTATCAGCTTAAGAGGAGAGCTATGTTTTGGAAGTAATGGGAATGTAAAAATTTTTTAGACGTCATACATGTACGGTCCCTTGCAACGAAGTGTAGAACATGTGATAGGACTAGAGATGCTTCCACCTCTCCCTTTTTACTTATTCTTCTATATCAGTAGTGTTAATGGCCGAATCTATAATCATTAGACTTTTTGTGTGAATTGTTCATTTGTCCATCTAATTACATTCATTTGATATGCCTAAGTGTGCCCAATATAAGCTTTTGTAGACATCTTTCCAAGTTGTCGCCACAATACTATTTCTTTGCCATTCATTTAGACTGGAACCGCTGTATATATTACAGCCTTACCCGCACCACCTTTGCTTGTTGTGTCTGGCAGTAAGGTGAGTCAATTCGTTAATAGTTGCACTCTCAATGATAGACAGCCAAGCATAATTTCTGCTTTCAGATGGTGCTGATCATAATATCAGCCATTTGTTTAGGATTTAAATAAAAGCAAGAATACCGTATTATTTATTGTATTGTAAATCGTATGGACGAGTGGCAAAGTGGTTGGACCTCTGCGAGTATCCTCCCTAACAGGCACTCCCCAACGTACGGGATCGTTTATGGGACTAACCTTTGCCTTTACCTTACATCAGAAACCTATTTGAGAAAGAGGTAAACCAACTTCTTTACTAGATAATTTCGAAGTAAAGTTTTCCTCCTCAGTGATTGCAGGATTTTTGTCAGACCCTAAATTGTGAACGGGAAACACTAAAAGATTTTACGTTTCAAGTTCATATTTGATTTTAATTACTTTAACCCAAAATTTGGCATCATACATATCTTGCATATCATCTGTTGCATCTTAATTTCCATTTTCCAGAAATTGTTCATAACATGCTTTCTTATTATAGGATGACAGTTCTTTTGATGAGAAGAAACTGCTAGAAATTCAAAAACGGATTATTGATGAGACAACGAAAAATCGAGCACGAATGAACTTATTTCAATCTCTGGTAGGTTAGGAATGGATTTTGTTTTTGGATGACTGTGTTCTGTAGTCCTTTATTTTCAACTAGTGTATATTGTTTTGTGTTATCTCTTTACTATTATGTTTTTCATAGTTTTTACTGCTGTGATAATTGCATCAATTGGTAAATGCAAGTTAATGATAAATTTGATGGTCAGAATCACGACAAAACCACGTGGCCAATCGGAAAGATTTGACTCGAAAGAGTTCTTGCTTCTCATTTCAATGATTTGATGTAATCAAATCAAACGTAGAGTCATCATCAAATCATGTGTTAGTTTGAGTCACAAGTTAAATCAGTACTGACTCCTGGTACTTCACCATATATGGAAGAGAAGTTCATCTTGCTATTTTTCTCAACCTGAACAAAGCATGTGATACTGTCGACCAAACTATCTTGATAGGAAAACTAGAGAAATACGGCATAACGGAGATAACAGGCGACTGCTTTATTTTATATTTGCAAAGTAGGAAACATTTTTTGCACAGTGCGCGGACACAGGTAATTGACTAACATGGTCAACTACGGAATACCCCAGGATTCCTGCCTCGGTCCAATCCTGTTTATTATCTACCTAAGTGATTTTGAAGCATGCTTAGAGTTATCGAAAGCCAGCATGTTTGCAGATGATACACATGTTACCATAACTTCCAGCAACCTTGAAAATCTACTTGAAAAGAACTTCTCAATATTTTAGAATGGATGAGAGTTAATAAGATGACTACCAATCCTAAGAAAACTAAACACATGTTGATTGGCCACCCCGTAAAGTTAACAAAATGGATGTCTTCGAGCCGCTAATGCTAAATAACTCAGAAATCAAGCGAGAAAAGATGACAAAATCACTCGGGGTCATCGTAGATGAAGGGTTGAACTGGAAGCAACATTTCAAGGTTGTTAAAGGGAAAACCAATGGAGTTCTTTCATCTCAGAAAAAATTGAAAAATCTTGTGCCACAAAAACAACGAGATAATGTATATACCCAGCCCTTATGGAAAGTCATTTGAGGTGCATGCAAATGCTATTTGGTGCAGTACTCCCGGTTCCAAAATAAAGATCTTTCAAAATCTACAGGGGCCGAGCATAATTGAGGGGGTTAGAATTCGAGACATTTATCATATAACTGGTCGATGTTGAACAACAACAGCAAATTCAATCGATTAGCCATGACCTACAAGATTATGAACAAGATGTGTCTAGACAGCCTTTGGGATAAATCCCCCCCCCCCCCCAGATATCCTCGCATTCAAACAACTACAATACGAAAAACTGCAAGGACATCCAAATTCTAAGATATAACCTTGAATATGTGAAAAAAGGCTTTCATTTTTCAGCTCATACTGCGTGGAGCAGCATCCCCTTCAGTATTAGGGAACTGCCAACCCTCCCGCAGTTTAAGAGAAATTTGAAAACTCATCTAAAGAGCTGAATTAACGTGAAACACGACTCCCTGGAAGAGCAGCAAATAGGCCTAACAGTCTCACTTTATCTCCTTGTACTCATTGTATTATAGATTGTAATTTAAATATGTAAGAAATTTTTTTTCTTTGTGCTGAAGGGATTTTTTGTAATAAATTTATTATGAATGATATAAATGAAATATATCTAATTATGTCATCAAATCATATCCAATTACGTCATCAAAACAGATAGTATTATGAATAGCAAGAAGTTATTTCCGTGTCTAATCTGTGGAATCGCTCTGATCACCGCTGTTTAAACATCTAAACATGTTTTGTTTTATTTATTTGCAAGGATACATTTTCAACTAAAACACCTCCAAATACACCAGTTTTCAACGTTGGTGGAATCAGTGCGAATAACAGTGATCAAAATCTCAAAATTCGTAAATTTGAGGACATCCAGGGACAGTTGGATTTGGTAAATGGAGTAAAAGAATCTTGTGTAGTTACTGTAAGTAGTACTGCCTGTCATTTGTTTCATGTATTGTTTTTTCATTCAGTATGCTGTTCTTAGCATATGTTCTGTGAAGAGGAAAGCGCTGGAATTCTCCTGAACTAATGTCACACCGCTGTTCTCTTTCTGTTTTTACAACTAATGTATGTATTTTATCAAGTTAGCCACTTGTGTACTTTCAAAGTAGGTGATGTGTATTGTTCTAAAGTAGTACGCATATATTTCATAAGTGACGTTTCAAGAATACAGTTAACTCTCTCCAAGCGGACACTTCTATACAGCGGACACTTATTGAAAGTACCTTCCGAATCCTATAGAAAATGCTGTATGTTCGTATTCTATAAGACAGACACCTCGTTAAGACGGACAGCGGACACTGTTTCTCTGCCCCAAACGCACAAAAACATTTCAATCAAGCGGATACTATACACGTTTGTTTAAAAAAATGATTTAAAGATAAATCTAACATACAAGGATCACAAAACTTGCAGTACATTGGATGTCACATCTTATGCCAGTAGCTCCTTTCGTTTTCGAGATTTTTGTTCTCTGTTGACGGTGGCTAATGTTTTGAACAATTCTCTTTCTCCACTACAGCTCGAAAAAGTGGCACCATGTTTTAGCATACTGAAAAGCTTTTTTCGCCCGACACTCGTCAGAGTATGAAACGTTGGATAGCGACAGAAAGGTGAACCGAAATATATATAGCCAGATGTGGGTACAAGTGATATGATGAATAATGTGTCCAGTTAGCCGTATGATTGGCCACTTTGCACCTATTCACCATTGTTTATTTGAAGAGCCCAAGTGAAAACATGAACTCTCTTTGTTTTTGAGTCTTTGACATAGGACAACATCTCATCAAAAATCCAGAATGCGCCAAAACATATTCAGACGATAATTTTCGGATCATAGGGTACGCAAGATCTTTATGTAAACTGATTCCAAAACACTTAAATGAAAGGACGATCTTTTTGGAAAATCCTTTTGCATTTGAGTTCCTACGCACTCCGAAACGGCACATTTCTATAAAGCGGGCACCTCGTTAAAGCGGACACTTCTTCAAAGCCCCGAGGGTGTGTGCTTTAGAGAGAGTTGACTTTGTATACGTATTGTTAAATTGCTATAGTACAGATGATTGCAATGATGATGATGATGATGATTGCAATGATGATGATGATGATTGCAATGATGATGATGATGATGATTGCAATGATGATGATGATGATGATGATTGCAATGATGATGATGATGATGATGATGATGATTGCAATGATGATGATGATGATGATGATGATGATGATGATGATGATGATGATGATGATGATGATGATGATGAGGAGGAGGAGGAGGGCTAGCCCATGGTTGGAGACCTCCTCGTGGTGGTGAGCGGGCACAGAGAGACTCTGCCCTTAAGTTGATAGTGATTCGTTTCGCGAAGATTCAGAATTGGGGCAGATGTTGACGACCTGTGGCAAACTGTCCAACCATCCCCTTCAGTGAAAGTCAGGCACAGCAGCTTCAAGCTGCAGCTCTGATAAGTAACTGTTGGGGTAACAGAGTGGATTGAGTGTAGCCGACTCAATCACCTCTTCTAAACAATTTGAAGGCGACACTGACCTCAGGGTCTGCCTAGGCCCCTAAGGGGCGTACAGGAAAAAAGAGAGAGAGAGATGAGGAGGAGGAGGGCTAGCCCATGGTTGGAGACCTCCTTGTGGTGGCAAGCGGGCACAGAGAGACTCTGCCCTTAAGTTGATAGTGATTCGTTTCGCGAAGATTCAGAATTGGGGCAGATGTTGACGACCTGTGGCAAACTGTCCAACCAGGCCCCTTCAGTGAAAGTCAGGCACAGCAGCTTCAGGCTGCAGCTCTGATAAGTAACTGTTGGGGTGACAGAGTGGATTGAGTGTAGCCGACTCAATCACCTCTTTTAAACAATTTGAAGGCGACACTGACCTCAGGGTCAGCCTAGGCCCCGTAAGGGGCGTACGGGAAGAGACAGATGATGATGAGGAGGAGGAGGAGGATGATGATGATGATGATGATGATGATGATGATGATGATGATGATGATGATGATGATGATGATGATGATGATGATGATGATGATGATGATGATAGCGAGTCATTTCGCGGAGATTCGGAATTGGGACAGATCTTGACGACCTGTGGCAAACTGTCCAACCAGGTCCCTTCAGTGAAAGTCAGGCACAGCAGCTTCAGACTGCTGTTCTGATAAGTAGCTGTTGGGGTAACAGAGTGGATTGAGTGCAGCCAACTCAATCACCTCTTCTACACAATTTGAAAGCGACAGACCTCAGGGTCAGCCTAGGCCTCGTAAAGGGCATACGGGAAAAGACAAGACGGACAGAGAGATGATGATGATGATGGTGATGATGATGATGATAATGATGATGATACTAGCCCATGGTTGGAGACCTCCTCGTGGTGGCAAGCGGGCACAGAGAGACTCTGCCCTTAAGTTGATAGTGATTCATTTCGCGAAGATTCAGAATTGGGGCAGATGTTGACGACCTGTGGCAAACTGTCCAACCATCCCCTTCAGTGAAAGTCAGGCACAGCAGCCTCAGGCTGCAGCTCTGATAAGTAACTGTTGGGGTGACAGAGTGGATTGAGTTTAGCCGACTCAATCACCTCTTTTAAACAATTGATAGGCGGTCCACTGACCCCAGGGTCAGTCTCAGGCCCCGTGAGGGGCGTAACGAGAAGAAGAAGAAGAATGATGATGATCATGATGATGATGATAATGATGATGATAATAGTGATGATGATCATAATGATCATCATGATCATGATCATGATCATGATGAGATGCAAATAGTATTGATTATTTATGTATCATTGTTAATGTTTGTCATTTTCTTAGGTTGATGACAATATCGAAGATGAAATCCTTTCAACATTAGCAGACCCTACTCATATCGATGGTATTTTTGAAATTTATCCGTAATTTCTACATTTGTTCATGTTTATTATATGCCATCTTTACGTGTATGTTACTTTTTTATTAAGCTTACTCTTACTTGCGTATCATATTTAAAAGTAGATTGTATAGTTTTTAGTGAAAGACATTTTAGTTCTTTATGAATTATCTTTGTCAGGTGGAAATGCATTTAGTACTGAAGCGACGCCAGGGATTTTTGGAGAAAATGTAACGGAATCTCGGGTAGGCTCATTAGCCTGGTTATCTGGTTAAACCGAATTTGAATTTTCTTTCTTGTATAGTCATATATATATATATATATATATATATATATATATATATATATATACAGTATGTATATGGAAGAATATTTGGATTCATTCATAATCATTTGTTTGTAAAGAGGCTTGCAGTGATAGCTGTTTTACAGTCTTGAAACACTCGAAAATTAAAGAGGCATTGCATATCTTGTTGGAAAGGCCTAATATAAATATGCCGATTCAGCATTATAACGTTTCATTAATCTTTTAGCTCCTTTTCTATAACCGTTCCACTCCTCTTCGTTACATTGATTCCTTTTTCGATTAATATATTCGATTGATGATGTAACGTTTGTTTATGTACCTAGAGGGTTTTCATTGTATTTTGCGACTGATGATGGATTGGAACAATCCGAAGCATGTCTTCACTAAATAGTATTGTCGCATTTTGTCATCATTTATCTACGTTCACATTATCTAGAAATTTTTGGAATATATATATATATATATATGGAATTTGTATTTGTTTGTTTGTATTTTATATTTTATATCTATCTTCTTGTATGGTTATTGATTGTTAATCCTGTTGTTTTGTTCCAGTTTATGGCAGTCTTTCATCGTAAGAAATTGAACGAAGACGATTTAAAGATAAATACACTATTTCCAAAGATTTGTGATCATTTAACACAGGTATTACTCATCCATTTGTTTAGGCTATCATAATTTGTCCTCTGAGCGAACTATGGATTCATTTGATTCCAGCAACCCGTCATATTTTCTGCACTTCAGTGTTCGTCATTAGAGTTGATCACCATTGTTTTTTACAATTGGGCACCACAATTCTATTAGTTTCTTTGGTTGTAATATTGCAGTTACTATCGTTGTTTAGCTGTGGGTAACTTTGAGATCGTTCAGCCAAATCCAGATTTACCTTTAATTCTGTATTAAGCCTCCAGGGAGCTTATTGGAGAAGGAGACTTAATTGAGAGGGAGCTCGAAAGTACAGGAGTTAAATGTATCCCCATTGCTGCAGTGGAAGAGTGTGTTCATGTGTATGTTGCTATTCAATACTTTATGTATTGCTGGTAACTGCCGTAGAATTATACACCTGAACTGAATGGTCATTAGCTCCAATTTAACTGTTATAATTTAACTATTGAAACATTAAGTAAGCTACATATTTTCTTGTGAACGTTTTAATATCTGCATACATTTGCCCAAGATCAGTGTTGTTGTTTGCTTACATTTGGTTCTCTGATTTTTAGTTTCTGTGATTAATAACAATTTGTTGAAATTACATAATATTTCGCATTTCTCTTCTTGCTCTTGATTAGGCCCTACACTTAAAATTGCGCAAGAAAAAGCCTTATATTCTCAATAAAATTTCCTTCAACATCAAAATACCAGAAGACAATGAACTGCAGGTAATTTTCGTACCGTAATTTGGTCTAAGTGATCAGTTTTGGTAGATGAATCTCAAAGGGACATATTTAGAAGTAAAAACATAGTTTGGTATGACACAGTTTAATTCATTTGAGCTATTTGCACTAAGTGTAACATTACCAACGGCTGCAGAAGTAGATCATTGTTTAGCACTTGAATACTGAAAGCTCTGCTCAATACTATAGAGAAGAAGAGAAAGATGGCGCTAAAGCTCTATTTGGCCCTCAGTTCAATAGAATACCACAATTCAAGAATTTCACACTAAACTCCCCTGTCTTTAAGCCCCCATTACCATATCCCAAATCCATTCAAAACAGTAGCAAATTTTTAGTCATGAATAGTCACATTGGTTCTATTACCTGTTTTTTTTTCAGTTCCATATGCTTTGGAGTTGATACTTTCTTGTTTTGGTCTGATTTAAATCTATTCACTGTGAGCTCATAAGTTGTGTGGCTATAGTCATATGCTGGAAGGCTTTGACACTGGTTTCATCTATTTGTCTTCATCAATTGCAACTGCTCCATGATGAATTTCATGAAAGAAATCAAGTCTCTATTTCCTTAAGGATTTCCCATTTCAGTTCTGATAGGATGTCAGTAACACCTGCAAATCTATCCCATCCATCCATCTATCCATCCATCCATCCATCCATCCATCCATCCATCCATCCATACATCCATACATCCATACATCCATACATCCATACATCCATACATCCATACATCCATCCATCCATACATCCATACATCCATACATCTATCTATCCATCCATCTATTCCACGTACCCATCCATTGAGAACGTAATGAGCTACTTATGTTTCTAGAATTTCAATTGTGTTGGCGCTCTTTTTTGTGCATGGATCTCAGAATGATTTTGAATATCAGCGTGTGCAATATGAGCCATTTTAATTTAGGTCTCACTGACAGCAGTTGCTTCAAAATTGAGAACTGCACCAGGAAAAGATTCATTGCTTAAGGATCATCAGAGTAGTACGTTTTGAATTATTGAATGTTACTATTCTACTATTGTATCAGTGTTGTATCGGCATTGTATCGGTATTGTTACTCTTCTTTTAATACTTACTTTTCCATTTCAAATTAGTATTATTTGTCCATCATTCGAAATTTGAACAGATTTGTACGCTAGAGACATTTTTCTGTGCTACTGCTCTATTAAAGAAATTCGACTCATTTTTAACTATCCTTGTTTGCTTAAAGATTGGAATCTTGGTATTGTACGGTGTGCTTTTCTCTGCAAGTTTCAACAAATTGCAGACAATATCAGTTTTTGCAATTTTCTTTTGAAGTTCTCATGAATAGTTCCTATTTCTTACTCTCTTTCGTTCTTATGAGTAGTTCCTACTTAATTCTATGAATAGTTCCAACTCTTTTTCTTGATAATTGTTTTTTAGTTCTTACTGCTCTGTTCTTATTACTTACTTCTCAGGTGTGAGAGAAAATGAAGATTTCCTATTTCCAATCGAGGTCTCTGAGTCTTTCCAGCAAGATGGTACATTTATTGAGTTTTCATTTTAATATTTTAGAAAAATACATAATTTTTTGCTTGCCATCTAGAACTATCAAAAGCCAATAAAGCAATATTATGAAACTGAAGTGTATGATGATGAGTGATCCTCTGCGGGAGTCGATTTCATGACCTTCTGCTTTTTTACGTTGAATTCTTTACCACTAAGAAATTAGGTCACCCTTTTAAGCTGTTGTTCCTCTAGGGTAAGTCATTTGCTGGTACTGCATTGCAGCTTCGTCAAGGCAATATTTATTAATATTAACGTGGTTAAAATTATGTAAGAGATTTCAGCCCTTTTGTTACGTTTCCCAGACTGAAGTATCAACTCGGTGTTGCGGTCAATATTGTGTCACAACGAGGTTACCATTACATTGCAAAAGTTTCGGCCCAGTTTGCCGTGCTGAAATTCCAGCTCGCATGTTTCAAACGGGCTAGGATCTTCTGCTGGAACTAGCTGCCCATATAATTACAAATTGCAATTTTTGTCCGGATTGCAATTCTTACTGCATGAGCATAGTAATGAATTTGTAATTCAAAATGACAGCAAATTCAGGCGTTTGTACTATGGCAGCATGTTTTCGATGAGATACAAGAAAAGCGGTTCTAATTTGATCAGTTGTTTGGCTTCGTTTCGTTTTTACACCCATTTTGATCTCTGTTTTCCATGCAGGAATTGCTATTACAAATAATGCCTCTTTCTATTGATTTTCGTTCTCTGTACACATGTATATGCTCTTCGAATTAGGCCTCTCTGTACTTCTAGTAATTTTTAGGCAATTACTATCTTACAATTACTATCTTATTAAATTGGAAAAGAAGAGCAAGATACAACGTGAAGTGTAAGACTTGACGAGTTTTATATTAGTTTTGCTGTGAGGCACCATTTTAGAACTAGTTGAACTGTCAGTAAATTCTCAGCCCGGTTTAACTTTTAGCACGTATAATCGATTGAATCTTCAGGTCTGGGAAAGTTACAGACAGGCTGAAATCTCTTATATAATCAGCCCCTAATACTTTGTATACGAATTAATTTTTACACTGAATCCAGTATCTATACTTCAGAATTTCGCTGGTTCATCTGTTAATTACTTGATATCTTGTAATATCGTTGTAAATTTCTATATCTGTATAATTTTGTATATGTACAGGAGAATTTCAGAGGTGCGTTTATACGTTCATGCCAAGAGGTTATACCTCCTTCATTTTTAAATGAATGCAAGGTTTTTTAAACTTTAATGATTTTTTTAAGATTATATTTTTTGCTCTTTAAGGGAAATCTGTAACGTCTAGAAATGCGAATGATTCATTCAAGGTAAGGTATTATTGATGAGCTATTATAAACCTTTCCTCATTATAAGTCTCCTTAATTATAGACGTCTCCTTATTCCGTTTTCATTATAATCCTTTCCTCATTATAAATCTCTCCTTCACTATGAACCTACCCTTATTCCGTCTTCATTATAAACACGCCCTAATTATCAATCCGTTTTCATTATAAACCCTCCCTGATTATCAATCCGTTTTCACTAAAAGCCCTCCCTGATTATCAATCCGTTTTCATTATAGACCCTCCCTGATTACCAATCCGTTTTCATTATTAACCCTCCTTGATTATCAATCCGTTTTCAATATAAACCCTCCCTGATTATCAATCCGTTTTCATTATAGACCCTCCCTGATTATCAATCCGTTTTCAATATAAACCCTCCCAGATTACCAATCCGTTTTCATTATAGACCCTCCCTGATTATCAATCCGTTTTCATTATAAACCCTCCCAGATTACCAATCCGTTTTCATTATAAACCCTCCCTGATTATCAATCCGTTTTCATTATAAACCCTCCCAGATTATCAATCCGTTTTCAATATAAACCCTCCCTGATTATCAATCCGTTTTCTTTATAAACCCTCCCAGATTATCAATCCGTTTTCAATATAAACCCTCCCTGATTATCAATCCGTTTTCTTTATAAACCGGCACTCATTCCCTCTCCATTACAAATCTGTTCCAGTATAAACTTTGTAGGTTATTGTTAATTTGTTTTTGTTCTTTTATATACAGCATTGTTACTTCTTTTAAATCTATGTCTGTTTAATACATTCTACATTCACTCGCTTACTTATAATATGTGTCCCATTTAATGTTATCGTAGACAATTTGAATGCTGAGCCAACTAGCATTTTTTTAATAAATAAAATTCATGTTATGAACTGACATTTCTAACCTTTATATAGTACTTAATTTTCATCTTTGTTACCTTCCTGCAGTTACTAGTCAGCTTGTAATAGTCTTCATTTCTCATATATGAATAATTTCATTTATCATTGATTTGCGTTTGGATTGGTATGCCCTGAACCTAAGCATTTCATGAATTTGTATCTAAGCTAAGTAAATGAGAGGGTTGCGGCAGCTGTTTATCATTTGGATATAAATTTCCATTAGTCAAATACGAGTTATAAGTTTGAAATATAAACTTTTAGATATCCTGTTTGCCTTTAACGTTGACCGTTAGTGATAGGTCATGATGATATGATATAAGCTTTTTGATATCCTATTTGCCTTTAACGGTGACCGTTAGTGATAGGTCATAATGATATAATATAAACTTTTAGATATCCTGTTTGCCTTTAACGTTGACCGTTAGTGATAGGTCATGATGATATGATATAAGCTTTTTGATATCCTATTTGCCTTTAACGGTGACCGTTAGTGATAGGTCATAATGATATAATATAAACTTTTAGATATCCTATTTGCCTTTAACGTTGACCGTTAGTGATAGGTCATGATGATATAATATAGAGCAACATAAAATATCTCCAGCTTTCAGTATGTTTCTCTTTTCCTATCGAAAAGTTATAGGGATCAATGATATGTTAATAAAAAGAATCTCTTGTAAATATTAGTATAGAATCTGTTACAGAAATCCTGAATGCTAAATCAAGAGCACTTTTCAGTTAATACGATACAAACATATAAGGAAGTCAATAGTTTTAGAAATAACGACGTTAGAGTAATTCAAAGTCACTTGGTAAGAGGTATTTTCACCTTGTATGGAAAGCATAAAGCTCTATTCTTACTTTATGATACGTGTATATTTCATGTTTTTTCTTTCTTCAGATGTATTTTTTATTTGATAAATCTATCTCTTTGTATTAAAAGGACTTCAAATGTATTAATTTATCACACACTTGGCCAGCCAGTCAATTTAATGACATCAAAACTTTATTTTTCATTCATGACAGCCAGGTTTGTTGCATCGATATGATTAACGATAAACTCGCTCTCTAAACTTGTAATTGTTTCAATAAAATGTTCTATTCAAGTATCCGTAGAATCAAGGTCCAGTCTCATCGATATATACTTTGCTAAATTAATGGAGTCGCAATATCTTACGATAAAAGATACACCAATTTAGATACAGATAGATTTTTGTATCTAAAGAGTAAAGCACAACTGTTAGTTTGTATGAAATAGTGATTATCCCATAAGACAGTATTTACCTTCCTCAATTTGGTTGTTCATGTATGAATTTCTTGATCATATGATATACTATGTAGTAATGGAGCCTACTTTCACGATTTTAACCATCTTCTTGTTAAAGCACTTGTAGATGAACTTATGTAAAGGAACAAATGATTAGTTATTTTTTCGATCAATCATTTTAATAAAGACATAAGTTACATGGAGAAGCCATTTAATTTACAAATGTTTGGGAAACTGTAATGTAAATTACTGCCATTCGAAGTAGTTCATGACATTTTTTATTATGCCTATAATGCATCTACAACTTTGGTCAAAACTTCAGTATCATCGTTCCATATAGAGTTTCAATACTTTTCAAACAATGTTTACCCAAAATTTTTACATATCAAATGTCAAAACGATTTACTTTTCTTTTCTATTGATTTTGCCTTTTGTAGTATCAGTTGTATCTGGTACCTGCTAGATTTTGTTTATTCGCAACCTGATGATATCTTCAATACTCTCCTAAGCGCCAACTTTTCCGATATTTATTACTATATTTATACGATGCAAATTTGTTGAGTATATGTGAAACGTATTACCGATTGTTTGTATTACAAATCCAATTCACAAATCCACTTAATCTTATTGTTTCTACAGCACCATGATATTTACTGTCAGCATGTTGTTATTTCTCCATTGTCTGAGCTACCAAGTAGATCTGTTGAGCAGTACTTGGGCAACTTGAACTTGTTCTTCATAAGAGAGACGACTGCTGTGAAAGAGGTGAATCATAGCTTGAATTTTTGTTTAACTTCGCAGTGGTTTGCCGCTGTTATTTCTTTCGTTGAAATTAATCTCGTTGGAGCAATTTATTTTCTTTAATCAATTTACCCGGTGATACGAACGCTAATGTTATTGAATTTTTAAGGATGGTGGCTTGAACATGTTCATGCAAACTTTCATTGCTGAAGTTTATGCGATTGTCCGCTCACAAGTTTCCGCTTTGTCTGGTGACGGAATCCTGTCATTTAAGATTAATGACGTCACACTTCTGGATAGCTCCCACAAAAACCAGGTATTTGTATTACTTTCGTGTGTGGATTCGTTGAGTTTCGCCTTTGAATTTGATTATTTAACCCATATTTCATTGATAAATGCCAATAAAACGAGGAAGATCCACTATGCTCTACTTGCCTTTTGATTTGCCATGTCCACCCTTTATGATTCTCCTATCATAGCAATATAGTGGATAGCATTGAAGTGGATAGCATTGAAGTGAATAGCATTGAAGTGGATAGCATTGCAGTGGATAGCATTGCAGTGGATAGCATTGAAGTGGAAAGTAGATACAACTTGAAAAGGTGCTATATTCATGAAAATGAAATTTGAGAGCAGAATTACCAGCCCCCACAAAGGTTACTTTTTTCTCACATTAATGAAACCTACGAATGTGGTTCCATGCAATTATTTCAGTGATCTTGAGAATTCACAGAAATCGACGAAGCTCTGGTATTCATTGCAAGGAGGCACATGATAGTACAGGATCTCAACGTTTTAGCTTGCTTAGACAAGCAGCGAATGAGTCAAAAAATATTTTATTCTTTAGGGTCATATTACAAAATCCTTGATATATGCGTTTAAGTGAATTTTTTTCGAAATTCACCTGACCCCCTAAAATGGAAATTTTCCTTGGTTCCTCTTCCGAATACATTCGGGTGAGGTATCTAGAGTGCCTGCCATGTTCCATAATTTAGTCACAATTTGCACAAAATATCAAATAATTGATTGTAACCCACAGGACTAGAGCCATGGTGTTATCTTCATAAGTCTAGCACCAAGCTTCTTTCTGTAGTAACAGCAGATGACCCTGTAGGCCCTTTCATTCCTTACCTGTCTCTGATGTGATAGGTAGACCAGTACTGATATCTGTTCTCTGCTGCTAGTTTACAAACATTTACTATCAGCTTTGTAAGAGACAAACTTAAGCATAGAGAATCTATTATCTATACAAACTCTTTGACAAATTACCTTAACATGAAAATTGTTTTGACTTAGGCTCTTTTAGCTGAACTGAATAATCTCCACCAATAAATAACTGAACCGCTCTAGATCAAATCCCTGCAAACTTTCTCAGATCAATAACAGAATATGTCATATTATCGATTTCTGCATATTGCTAGCTCATTGTATCACATTTGTCGACCCTTCCATCTTTTATCACACTCGGATGCTTTTGCGTCATTTGGACGAAAGATAAACGGGAATATGCATTGGATACCCTAGACTAAAACTGAATATCTTTTTCCATACATTTTTATATGAAGTCTTAAAAGCTTTCTGGATTTTTGTATAGTGCATTTGTCGTATCTGACAATAGACCACTAGTGTGCAATAAGATATAAATGTTTCTGACAGTTTTCCAAATACCCTCAAACTCTATGATGCCACCAATTTTCATTTGGACTATGCCACTCACACGAGAGACTTTCCTCCTCCATGGACATCACTTGGATGGTGCCAGTGGTTGTTGTATTCATCTGACGTCAGAGGCTCTGGCAATATGTTGAAGCATCTTTCTTTAACATCTAGCCTCATTGTCTTAATTACAAAGAGTAACTATTGATAATTTGTGCCACTCCCTTTTGCTACATGTTCCTTACGAGACTTAAATTTGAGGTTGTACACCCCATGGCTCAAAGTACTAACAATGCCCCTGTCCCCTTCTACAAAATGTAGATCTACTCCACGGGATATATGACATCATTTGATATGAGTTGTTGATGCGACCAATCAGTTCATTACCTTTAGTCCTGGGAGCCACTCTAAGATTCATCAGAATACCATCTTTGTTTTACTTCTCCCTTTTCATTCAAGGATAGTAGTTCCGATGTTTTCAAGTTATGAAGAGGTTATTTTAAAGCCAGGACGACGACATAAAGTGAAATAATTTTTTCTTTAAACTCTAATTCGGCACATCCCAGAATCAGATACAGTCCAGTCATGGAATTTGTGATTGGATTGTACCTGATTCTGGGATGTGCCGACTTAAAGTTAAAGGAAAAAATGATTTCACGTTTTGTCGTCGCCCTGGCTTTAAAATTTATTGCAAGGCTGTGGTCCGCTTCTCACACATCAATACAGAAGTTAAATTGATATTTCACTACAGCACGTAAAAGCGGTACCATGTTAAGTTGATATTTCACTATAGCACGTAAAAGCGGTACCATGTTAAATTGATATTTCACTACAGCACGTAAAAGCGGTACCATGGTAAATTGATATTTCACTACAGCACGTAAAAGCGGTACCATGGTAAATTGATATTTCATAGCCAGTTTATAACTATCCCTTCACTTCCTTTTTCTTGAGACTCTCCATTGCTGATCTGCCTAATTATTCGAGACCTGCATAATCTTAAAATTTAGGATATCAGTTTTAGAGACTATTACCGATGCGTCCAATTTTTGCCAGATCCTCACTTTTTGATTTTCAAAGCTACAAGCAGTAACTAAAAAAAAATAACTGCAAAAAAGTAGAAAGGAGCCCCTTTTAGCTCTTTGAAGTACAGGTTGCCGACACTTGACGTATACAATTTGCTTTGCAGGAAAACAGAACCCACTACTGTCTCGAAAAATTGTTTAGTTTTGATATACAGTAGTAAGATTGTAAACATGTTTCGTTTACGGCGTGGCCCCAATTGTATCAAAAGTCTCATTTTGGTGCTTTTAGTTAATGATTGTTTATTTTATTTAGGGCCAGTGTTTGTTGAATGCCAGTGGTGATGTTGTTATGTTCAATCAAGATACTGATGTCCTACCGCAATTGCCATTGTCAATCAAACACCGGTCACCAACTTGTTCCTCTTGAGGTCCAGCAGCATGGAGTGCAGATCTTTTTACTTTGCTATCACTCTCTAGCACAACAGATTTCAGCTCTTTTTATGTTGTTGTCACATGATCAGCAGTCTCGTGAGTGCTCTGCATGTTATTTGCTATAGTTAATTCCCCTTATCTAGTCAAGAAAACATGAAGTCATAGATGACAGCAACTTGTAGATCACATATATCCGTGTCAGAAGTCTTAAGGTGCAAATGGAACTGGCAATTTAGATTGCGGCTTACCCACATTGTTATCTGATATGGACCGTATTGGGATCAATTTTGATAGATAACTACATCTGGTTTATTATGGTGTGTATTGAGTGGCCCTCCTTGAAAGAAGGTAGGACAACGGTGCTTTGGCTGAAAGATGTATTCAAGAATTTTTTGTTGCACTGTACAAGATTGTGGTTCATTTTGGAATTGCCTACGTATGCCGTTGTGTTTTGTGATCAGAATCAGCATCAAAATTTCAATATTGTAATATGAGCTGAATATTTAGGATCCTTGCCTCTGAAGCCGTGTATTCTATTGTAAAATTCCGTAATTTCTTATTTGTAGAAAGATAGTTTAAGTTTGAACAAATTAGAGGAATAGGTTATGAATGAGGCGAACATATGACGTCACAAGTTTGAAGTCAAGCAGACCAACAGCACGAGTAGATCTTTGAGCGAACTCCCCAAATTCTATTAAAGATATTGTAATTACCATAAACAAAAAAGTGAAATTGAAAAACAGAGAAATCCTCAATTGTTGCTTTGAATTGAACAAAGTAAGCTGCATTCATATTCTATTGTTTTATTTCATATTGTCTCTGACTTTCTAGTGTGGATTCCGTGTTTTCTTTCGTAATAATCAGAGAACTTGATATTGTGAATACAAGTTTTGTATTCAGAAGGCCCTTTTACGCTGTTAGTTATTCATAAGATATCTAATCGTGTAGTGATGGAAAAAATATCTTAAGAATATCTTTTGCATGTCTTATCGTGTAAAATGACAAAAATATTCTTAAGATATTCCGAGAAATATCATGAGGGATTAAAAAATCCCTCAAATAAAATCAGTTTCATTTGATTTTATTCTGAATATCTGATGAAACATGAGAAGATAACGACAATGTTCGTACATTTTCTTCCATGCAGTTTCATGCGCGGTCTGGGCTTAGTGCCAAAGTGGAGATCCGTACCTGGCCTCTCTGATATTCCCTCATCATCGGCCATCGTTGATTGGTCTGTGCTAACGCTGCTTCTTTGTTACAGCCTGAAGCAGAGCCTATGCCTTACTAGTTACCCTGCAATCAATCTTTCCCTAGAGATATTGGCATTGTGAAAACAAATTGTCCGTACGAGATTGAAATTGATGGGTTTTACTTACACTTTTAAAAGTAATCAAAATGCACCGTTTTTGGCCACAAAGTAACGCTATACCCCTAGTTTATTGCCCAGAACAACCCCAAACTCAAGTTTGTGGATTCACAGATCGACACATCATAACACTGGGCGAATTATGACAAACACCTAAGGTATAGCCTTAGCATTTTGCTCACCGATGACCGACCTTTAAATTCATCGACTTTTGTTCATGAATAACAAGTAATGACAGTGGCACATTTTTCCAACACACGTAAGGCTATAATCTTGGCTTTTTCCCCAAACATGACCAAAATTCAAATTCATTCATTTTGATTCCAGATTGAAAAGTGATGACAATGAGCCACTTCTCGCCAAAAATAAGGCTATTTTTTTTTTGTAATTCAAGTATCTAGGCCGGGATGGCCCTTAACTGAATACATATCTACAGCGATTGTTGAAATACGTTGTATCTACTCAACAGTAATATAGTATTGTTATAAGTGTATACAAAAGTGAGAATATAATTATTGTAATACATAGATAACTAACTAATATACGAAATATATAAAGCTACAAGATTAGTATGTGCTTTTAGAGTTACTCAAAAATTTGGATCTCTTAGTAAAGGATGTTTTACAGAACATCCCGATACGTTTTGTTATAATGTAATCGTCTTGGCTCATAAGCCATAAAAACATATTGCGGTCGTTCAGTAAGACTGTAGCTGGGAATTTTTTATGGATTTCTTCTAAGAACTTTTGTCGTTCTTCGTTGAATAGGGAGCAAACTAAAAGAAAGTGGATTTCATCTTCGACTATGAAAATATTCAGGGTTTTGCAGTACAGGCAAAATCTTTGGTCTCTAGGGGTTTTGGTTTTATTAAATCGTCCTGTTTCAACTTGTAGGCTATGAGCACTGAGCCTAAATCTTGCTAATGTACATCCAACACTAAAATCTTGTATATAGTCAAGGTAGGACTCAAATTTGTAAATTGTTTTAAATGAGGCGAATAAATGCAGTTTTCTGTCTTCAGTTATATGTTCATTTAACCTATGCAATACTTCTGATTTAAAGTGCCTAATGACCTTAGTTTTAATTACTGACCGAGTATCCGCTTGTTGTATTTCATATTGTACCCGAAGGTCGCGAGCATGAGATACCCAGTTAGAACGACCATAGTCTGCATCTTTTGTAAGCATAGATAAAGCTTTGCTAGCGTAACGTTTCGAATCTAAAGAAGATAACCTAGCGAAAAAATTTAGAATATTTATATGTCTTTGGCACTGGAGACTTACTCTTCCTAGTTCAGCACAGACGGCATCAGTAGTTGTACTTGATCGAACACCCAAAGCATATTTACATGCTTTAAGGTGAAGCGTTTCTAATATAGACCATTTGTCCAAACCCCATATTTCTGATGCATAATTTAGAATAGGAGCAATGGTATGGTCAAATAAATAAAGAAACAGACGTGGCTGGAAACCCCCCCCCCCCCATTCTTTGCTTTTTGAAATGAGGGAAAAGTAGGCTTTATGAGCTTTCTCTTTTATTATATCGATATGTATTGAAAAAGAGCCATTTGATTTTATCGTGACACCCAAATATTAATATTTTGCCCATAAATGACCACGATTCAAATTCATTCATTTTGATTGCAGATTGAAAAGTGATGAAAATGAGCCATTTTTGGCCAAAAAGTAAGGCTATAGCCTTGGTATTTTGCCCATATATGACCAACATTCAAATGCATTCATTTTGATTGCAGATTGAAAAGTGATGAAAATGAGCCAATTTTCGCCATAAAGTAAGGTTATAGCCTTGGTATTTTGCCCATAAATGATCAAAATTTAAATTCATTCATTTTGATTGCAGATTGAAAAGTGATGAAAATAAGCCATTTGTGCCCATAAAGTAAGGCTATAGCCTTGGTATTTTGCCCATACATGCTCAAAATTCAAATTCATTCATTTTGATTGCAGATTGAAAAGTGATGAAAATGAGCCATTTGTGGCCAAACAGTAAGGCTATAGCCTTGGTATTTTGCCCATATATGACCAAAATTCAAATTCATTCATTTTGATTGCAGATTGAAAAGTGATGAAAATGAGCCATTTTTGGCCAAAAAGTAAGGCTATAGCCTTGGTATTTTGCCCATATATGACCATAATTCAAATTCATTCAATTTGATTGCAGATTGACAAGTGATGAAAATGAGCCATTTTTCGCCAAAACATAAAGGCTATAGCCTTGGTATTTTGCCCATATATGACCAAAATTCAAATTCATTCATTTTGATTGCAGATTGAAAAGTGATGAAAATGAGCCATTTTTGGCCAAAAAGTAAGGCCATAGCCGTGGTATTTTGCCCATATATGACCAAAATTCTAATTCATTCATTTTGATTGCAGATTGAAAAGTGATGAAAATGAGCCATTTTTGGCCAAAAAGTAAGGCTATAGCCTTGGTATTTTGCCCATATATGACCAAAATTCTAATTCATTCATTTTGATTGCAGATTGAAAAGTGATGAAACTGAGCCACTTATTGCCAAAGAGTAAGGCTATAGCCTTGGTATTTTGCCCATATATGACCAAAATTCTAATTCATTCATTTTGATTGCAGATTGAAAAGTGATGAAACTGAGCCATTTTTGGCCAAAAAGAAAGGCTATAGCCTTGGTATTTTGCCCATATATGACCAACATTCAAATGCATTCATTTTGATTGCAGATTGAAAAGTGATGAAAATGAGCCAATTTTCGCCAAAAAGTAAGGTTATAGCCTTGGTATTTTGCCCATAAATGATCAAAATTTAAATTCATTCATTTTGATTGCAGATTGAAAAGTGATGAAAATAAGCCATTTGTGCCCATAAAGTAAGGCTATAGCCTTGGTATTTTGCCCATACATGCTCAAAATTCTAATTCATTCATTTTGATTGCAGATTTAAAAGTGATGAACATGAGCCATTTGTGGCCAAAAAGTAAGGCCATAGCCGTGGTATTTTGCCCATATATGACCAAAATTCTAATTCATTCATTTTGATTGCAGATTGAAAAGTGATGAAAATGAGCCACTTATCGCCAAAGAGTAAGGCTATAGCCTTCGTATTTTGCCCATATATGACCAAAATTCTAATTCATTCATTTTGATTGCAGATTGAAAAGTGATGAAAATGAGCCATTTTTGGCCAAAAAGTAAGGCTATAGCCTTGGTATTTTGCCCATATATGACCAAAATTCTAATTCATTCATTTTGATTGCAGATTGAAAAGTGATGAAAATGAGCCACTTATTGCCAAAGAGTAAGGCTATAGCCTTGGTATTTTGCCCATATATGACCAAAATTCTAATTCATTCATTTTGATTGCAGATTGAAAAGTGATGAAACTGAGCCATTTTTGGCCAAAAAGAAAGGCTATAGCCTTGGTATTTTGCCCATATATGACCAACATTCAAATGCATTCATTTTGATTGCAGATTGAAAAGTGATGAAAATGAGCCAATTTTCGCCAAAAAGTAAGGTTATAGCCTTGGTATTTTGCCCATAAATGATCAAAATTTAAATTCATTCATTTTGATTGCAGATTGAAAAGTGATGAAAATAAGCCATTTGTGCCCATAAAGTAAGGCTATAGCCTTGGTATTTTGCCCAAACATCACCAAACTTCAAATTCATTCAGTTTGATTGTAGATTGAAAAGTGATGAAAATGAGCCATTTTTCGCCAAAAAGTAAGGCTATAGCCTTGGTATTTTGCCCAAAAATGACGAAACTTCAAATTCATTCATTTTGATTGCAGATTGAAAAGTGATGAATATGAGCCATTTGTGGCCAAAAAGTAAGGCTATAGCCTTGGTATTTTGCCCATATATGACCAAAATTCTAATTCATTCATTTTGATTGCAGATTGAAAAGTGATGAAAATGAGCCATTTGTGGCCAAACAGTAAGGCTATAGCCTTGGTATTTTGCCCAAAAATGACGAAACTTCAAATTCATTCATTTTGATTGCAGATTGAAAAGTGATGAATATGAGCCATTTGTGGCCAAAAAGTAAGGCTATAGCCTTGGTATTTTGCCCATATATGACCAAAATTCTAATTCATTCATTTTGATTGAAGATTGAAAAGTGATGAAAATGAGCCATTTGTGGCCAAACAGTAAGGCTATAGCCTTGGTATTTTGCCCATATATGACCAAAATTCAAATTCATTCATTTTGATTGCAGATTGAAAAGTGATGAAAATGAGCCATTTGTGGCCAAACAGTAAGGCTATAGCCTTGGTATTTTGCCCATATATGACCAAAATTCAAATTCATTCATTTTGATTGCAGATTGAAAAGTGATGAAAATGAGCCATTTTTGGCCAAAAAGTAAGGCTATAGCCTTGGTATTTTGCCCATATATGACCATAATTCAAATTCATTCAATTTGATTGCAGATTGACAAGTGATGAAAATGAGCCATTTTTCGCCAAAACATAAAGGCTATAGCCTTGGTATTTTGCCCATATATGACCAAAATTCAAATTCATTCATTTTGATTGCAGATTGAAAAGTGATGAAAATGAGCCATTTTTGGCCAAAAAGTAAGGCCATAGCCTTGGTATTTTGCCCATATATGACCAAAATTCTAATTCATTCATTTTGATTGCAGATTGAAAAGTGATGAAAATGAGCCATTTTTGGCCAAAAAGTAAGGCTATAGCCTTGGTATTTTGCCCATATATGACCAAAATTCTAATTCATTCATTTTGATTGCAGATTGAAAAGTGATGAAAATGAGCCACTTATTGCCAAAGAGTAAGGCTATAGCCTTGGTATTTTGCCCATATATGACCAAAATTCTAATTCATTCATTTTGATTGCAGATTGAAAAGTGATGAAACTGAGCCATTTTTGGCCAAAAAGAAAGGCTATAGCCTTGGTATTTTGCCCATATATGACCAACATTCAAATGCATTCATTTTGATTGCAGATTGAAAAGTGATGAAAATGAGCCAATTTTCGCCAAAAAGTAAGGTTATAGCCTTGGTATTTTGCCCATAAATGATCAAAATTTAAATTCATTCATTTTGATTGCAGATTGAAAAGTGATGAAAATAAGCCATTTGTGCCCATAAAGTAAGGCTATAGCCTTGGTATTTTGCCCATACATGCTCAAAATTCTAATTCATTCATTTTGATTGCAGATTTAAAAGTGATGAACATGAGCCATTTGTGGCCAAAAAGTAAGGCCATAGCCGTGGTATTTTGCCCATATATGACCAAAATTCTAATTCATTCATTTTGATTGCAGATTGAAAAGTGATGAAAATGAGCCACTTATCGCCAAAGAGTAAGGCTATAGCCTTCGTATTTTGCCCATATATGACCAAAATTCTA
Organism: Mastigias papua; assembly: GCA_964019165.1. Classification (NCBI taxonomy): domain Eukaryota; kingdom Metazoa; phylum Cnidaria; class Scyphozoa; order Rhizostomeae; family Mastigiidae; genus Mastigias; species Mastigias papua. Next base: position 219,029 of record OZ025270.1, read on the forward strand.
ATTCATTCATTTTGATTGCAGATTGAAAAGTGATGAAAATGAGCCATTTTTGGCCAAAAAGTAAGGCTATAGCCTTGGTATTTTGCCCATATATGACCAAAATTCTAATTCATTCATTTTGATTGCAGATTGAAAAGTGATGAAAATGAGCCACTTATTGCCAAAGAGTAAGGCTATAGCCTTGGTATTTTGCCCATATATGACCAAAATTCTAATTCATTCATTTTGATTGCAGATTGAAAAGTGATGAAACTGAGCCATTTTTGGCCAAAAAGAAAGGCTATAGCCTTGGTATTTTGCCCATATATGACCAACATTCAAATGCATTCATTTTGATTGCAGATTGAAAAGTGATGAAAATGAGCCAATTTTCGCCAAAAAGTAAGGTTATAGCCTTGGTATTTTGCCCATAAATGATCAAAATTTAAATTCATTCATTTTGATTGCAGATTGAAAAGTGATGAAAATAAGCCATTTGTGCCCATAAAGTAAGGCTATAGCCTTGGTATTTTGCCCAAACATCACCAAACTTCAAATTCATTCAGTTTGATTGTAGATTGAAAAGTGATGAAAATGAGCCATTTTTCGCCAAAAAGTAAGGCTATAGCCTTGGTATTTTGCCCAAAAATGACGAAACTTCAAATTCATTCATTTTGATTGCAGATTGAAAAGTGATGAATATGAGCCATTTGTGGCCAAAAAGTAAGGCTATAGCCTTGGTATTTTGCCCATATATGACCAAAATTCTAATTCATTCATTTTGATTGCAGATTGAAAAGTGATGAAAATGAGCCATTTGTGGCCAAACAGTAAGGCTATAGCCTTGGTATTTTGCCCAAAAATGACGAAACTTCAAATTCATTCATTTTGATTGCAGATTGAAAAGTGATGAATATGAGCCATTTGTGGCCAAAAAGTAAGGCTATAGCCTTGGTATTTTGCCCATATATGACCAAAATTCTAATTCATTCATTTTGATTGAAGATTGAAAAGTGATGAAAATGAGCCATTTGTGGCCAAACAGTAAGGCTATAGCCTTGGTATTTTGCCCATATATGACCAAAATTCAAATTCATTCATTTTGATTGCAGATTGAAAAGTGATGAAAATGAGCCATTTGTGGCCAAACAGTAAGGCTATAGCCTTGGTATTTTGCCCATATATGACCAAAATTCAAATTCATTCATTTTGATTGCAGATTGAAAAGTGATGAAAATGAGCCATTTTTGGCCAAAAAGTAAGGCTATAGCCTTGGTATTTTGCCCATATATGACCATAATTCAAATTCATTCAATTTGATTGCAGATTGACAAGTGATGAAAATGAGCCATTTTTCGCCAAAACATAAAGGCTATAGCCTTGGTATTTTGCCCATATATGACCAAAATTCAAATTCATTCATTTTGATTGCAGATTGAAAAGTGATGAAAATGAGCCATTTTTGGCCAAAAAGTAAGGCCATAGCCTTGGTATTTTGCCCATATATGACCAAAATTCTAATTCATTCATTTTGATTGCAGATTGAAAAGTGATGAAAATGAGCCATTTTTGGCCAAAAAGTAAGGCTATAGCCTTGGTATTTTGCCCATATATGACCAAAATTCTAATTCATTCATTTTGATTGCAGATTGAAAAGTGATGAAAATGAGCCACTTATTGCCAAAGAGTAAGGCTATAGCCTTGGTATTTTGCCCATATATGACCAAAATTCTAATTCATTCATTTTGATTGCAGATTGAAAAGTGATGAAACTGAGCCATTTTTGGCCAAAAAGAAAGGCTATAGCCTTGGTATTTTGCCCATATATGACCAACATTCAAATGCATTCATTTTGATTGCAGATTGAAAAGTGATGAAAATGAGCCAATTTTCGCCAAAAAGTAAGGTTATAGCCTTGGTATTTTGCCCATAAATGATCAAAATTTAAATTCATTCATTTTGATTGCAGATTGAAAAGTGATGAAAATAAGCCATTTGTGCCCATAAAGTAAGGCTATAGCCTTGGTATTTTGCCCATACATGCTCAAAATTCTAATTCATTCATTTTGATTGCAGATTTAAAAGTGATGAACATGAGCCATTTGTGGCCAAAAAGTAAGGCCATAGCCGTGGTATTTTGCCCATATATGACCAAAATTCTAATTCATTCATTTTGATTGCAGATTGAAAAGTGATGAAAATGAGCCACTTATCGCCAAAGAGTAAGGCTATAGCCTTCGTATTTTGCCCATATATGACCAAAATTCTAATTCATTCATTTTGATTGCAGATTGAAAAGTGATGAAAATGAGCCATTTTTGGCCAAAAAGTAAGGCTATAGCCTTGGTATTTTGCCCAAAAATGACGAAACTTCAAATTCATTCATTTTGATTGCAGATTGAAAAGTGATGAATATGAGCCATTTGTGGCCAAAAAGTAAGGCTATAGCCTTGGTATTTTGCCCATATATGACCAAAATTCTAATTCATTCATTTTGATTGCAGATTGAAAAGTGATGAAACTGAGCCATTTTTGGCCAAAAAGAAAGGCTATAGCCTTGGTATTTTGCCCATATATGACCAACATTCAAATGCATTCATTTTGATTGCAGATTGAAAAGTGATGAAAATGAGCCAATTTTCGCCAAAAAGTAAGGTTATAGCCTTGGTATTTTGCCCATAAATGATCAAAATTTAAATTCATTCACTTTGATTGCAGATTGAAAAGTGATGAAAATAAGCCATTTGTGCCCATAAAGTAAGGCTATAGCCTTGATATTTTGCCCAAACATCACCAAACTTCAAATTCATTCAGTTTGATTGTAGATTGAAAAGTGATGAAAATGAGCCATTTTTCGCCAAAAAGTAAGGCTATAGCCTTGGTATTTTGCCCAAAAATGACGAAACTTCAAATTCATTCATTTTGATTGCAGATTGAAAAGTGATGAATATGAGCCATTTGTGGCCAAAAAGTAAGGCTATAGCCTTGGTACTTTGCCCATATATGACCAAAATTCTAATTCATTCATTTTGATTGCAGATTGAAAAGTGATGAAAATGAGCCATTTGTGGCCAAACAGTAAGGCTATAGCCTTGGTATTTTGCCCAAAAATGACGAAACTTCAAATTCATTCATTTTGATTGCAGATTGAAAAGTGATGAATATGAGCCATTTGTGGCCAAAAAGTAAGGCTATAGCCTTGGTATTTTGCCCATATATGACCAAAATTCTAATTCATTCATTTTGATTGCAGATTGAAAAGTGATGAAAATGAGCCATTTGTGGCCAAACAGTAAGGCTATAGCCTTGGTATTTTGCCCATATATGACCAAAATTCAAATTCATTCATTTTGATTGCAGATTGAAAAGTGATGAAAATGAGCCATTTGTGGCCAAACAGTAAGGCTATAGCCTTGGTATTTTGCCCATATATGACCAAAAGTCAAATTCATTCATTTTGATTGCAGATTGAAAAGTGATGAAAATGAGCCATTTTTCGCCAAAAAGTAAGGCTATAGCCTTGGTATTTTGCCCATATATGACCAAAATTCAAATTCATTCAATTTGATTGCAGATTGAAAAGTGATAAAAATGAACCATTTTTGGCCAAACAGTAAGGCTATAGCCTTGGTATTTTGCCCATACATGCTGAAACTTCAAATTCATTCATTTTGATTGCAGATTGAAAAGTGATGAAAATGAGCCATTTGTGGCCAAACAGTAAGGCTATAGCCTTGGTATTTTGCCCATAAATGACCAAACTTTAAATTCATTCATTTTGATTGCAGATTGAAAAGTGATGAAAATGAGCCACTTATCGCCAAAGAGTAAGGCTATAGCCTTGGTATTTTGCCCATATATGACCAAAATTCTAATTCATTCATTTTGATTGCAGATTGAAAAGTGATGAAACTGAGCCATTTTTGGCCAAAAAGAAAGGCTATAGCCTTGGTATTTTGCCCATATATGACCAACATTCAAATGCATTCATTTTGATTGCAGATTGAAAAGTGATGAAAATGAGCCAATTTTCGCCAAAAAGTAAGGTTATAGCCTTGGTATTTTGCCCATAAATGATCAAAATTTAAATTCATTCACTTTGATTGCAGATTGAAAAGTGATGAAAATAAGCCATTTGTGCCCATAAAGTAAGGCTATAGCCTTGGTATTTTGCCCAAACATCACCAAACTTCAAATTCATTCAGTTTGATTGTAGATTGAAAAGTGATGAAAATGAGCCATTTTTCGCCAAAAAGTAAGGCTATAGCCTTGGTATTTTGCCCAAAAATGACGAAACTTCAAATTCATTCATTTTGATTGCAGATTGAAAAGTGATGAATATGAGCCATTTGTGGCCAAAAAGTAAGGCTATAGCCTTGGTACTTTGCCCATATATGACCAAAATTCTAATTCATTCATTTTGATTGCAGATTGAAAAGTGATGAAAATGAGCCATTTGTGGCCAAACAGTAAGGCTATAGCCTTGGTATTTTGCCCAAAAATGACGAAACTTCAAATTCATTCATTTTGATTGCAGATTGAAAAGTGATGAATATGAGCCATTTGTGGCCAAAAAGTAAGGCTATAGCCTTGGTATTTTGCCCATATATGACCAAAATTCTAATTCATTCATTTTGATTGCAGATTGAAAAGTGATGAAAATGAGCCATTTGTGGCCAAACAGTAAGGCTATAGCCTTGGTATTTTGCCCATATATGACCAAAATTCAAATTCATTCATTTTGATTGCAGATTGAAAAGTGATGAAAATGAGCCATTTGTGGCCAAACAGTAAGGCTATAGCCTTGGTATTTTGCCCATATATGACCAAAAGTCAAATTCATTCATTTTGATTGCAGATTGAAAAGTGATGAAAATGAGCCATTTTTCGCCAAAAAGTAAGGCTATAGCCTTGGTATTTTGCCCATATATGACCAAACTTCAAATTCATTCAATTTGATTGCAGATTGAAAAGTGATAAAAATGAACCATTTTTGGCCAAACAGTAAGGCTATAGCCTTGGTATTTTGCCCATACATGCTCAAACTTCAAATTCATTCATTTTGATTGCAGATTGAAAAGTGATGAAAATGAGCCATTTGTGGCCAAACAGTAAGGCTATAGCCTTGGTATTTTGCCCATAAATGACCAAACTTTAAATTCATTCATTTTGATTGCAGATTGAAAAGTGATGAAAATGAGCCATTTTTGGCCAAAAAGTAAGGCTATAGCCTTGGTATTTTGCCCAAAAATGACCAAAATTCAAGTTCATTCATTTTGATTGCAGATTGAAAAGTGATGAAAATGAGCCATTTGTGGCCAAACAGTAAGGCTATAGCCTTGGTATTTTGCCCAAAAATGACCAAACTTCAAATTCATTCAGTTTGATTGTAGATTGAAAAGTGATAAAAATGAGCCATTTTTCGCCAAAAAGTAAGGCTATAGCCTTGGTATTTTGCCCAAAAATGACCAAAATTCAAATTCATTCAATTTGATTGCAGATTGACAAGTGATAAAAATGAACCATTTTTCGCCAAAAAGTAAGGCTATAGCCTTGGTATTTTGCCCAAAAATGACCAAAATTCAAATTCATTCATTGTGATTGCAGATTGACAAGTGATGAAAATGAGCCACTTCTCGCCAAAAAGTAAGGCTATAGCCTTGGTATTTTGCCCATAAATGACCAAAATTCAAATTCATTCATTTTGATTGCAGATTGAAAAGTGATGAAAATGAGCCATTTGTGGCCAAACAGTAAGGTTATAGCCTTGGTATTTTGCCCATAAATGATCAAAATTCAAATTCATTCATTTTGATTGCAGATTGAAAAGTGATGAAAATGAGCCATTTTTGGCCAAACAGTAAGGCTAGAGCCTTGGTATTTTGCCCTAAAATGACCAAACTTGAAATATAAATAATATAAATTCACCTGGTGTGAAGATAAGCCGAAGTTGAGAAAGATGACTACTATTGGAGTGTTGTCATTGTGAAAAAACTGGAAAGTAAAGTCATAGGAGTGTGTCGAAGTAGAACAATTGTTTTCAATAATGCATGCAAAACAGTCTTCCTGAACATAGGTTGAATTTTCCTCAAAAAGTAACTTATAAAATGAGCCTACTTTGACTTGTTCTAATTTCTCTCTTAATGTAAGCTCATGGGTGCTGAAAGAGATGTAAGGCAGACGGGTTAAAATATGTTTGAAGGGGACGCTGGACCATAATAACAAGAAGCACATTTTGTGAAAATTCAGAAAAAGTAAACACAGCTGGATTTTATTGAAGGAAGATCACTGTAAACATTGCATTACTGCATAAAGATACCGACTGCTGAAGCAAGACTTTTATCACGTGCATGTCTCATATGTGGATACTAATTAGATTTCAAGCAAGAATGACTGCTGAAAAGAGTTTATGGGACTCAGTGGAGCTCTTATTTTCTCCAATGATTCACATAGAAAAGGGCAAAAACGCAGTTGCATCCCATGTCTTCTCCCTCTGGTGGCATCGCCATCTATAGCTGAGAGAGCTTAGGGGACTGGTGCCCATAAGTAAGATTGGGGAGATGTCGGCAATAAGCAAAGAACAAGAGATTAGCCTGGTAATAAATGAGACGGAAATTAAAATCAAATCGACAATTTCTGAAATATAATATATTACTACTGTATGTTAGAATTACAAATGAACAAATTACACGCAACATAGAAAACCAGTTTGTTTCTCAATGAAGAAAAATGTTCCGAATTTTGCTTTGACAGATAACTACATAAAGTACTTCATATAAATGGTACAACGTACAATATGGAGAAAGGCGTTGTACGTAAACTTTGCAACAGCTTTTATCACAAAGGCAAGCAAATTTAAAGAGTTAATTGCATGCCTGAACAGCATGGGTAAAATCCATTTGATAATTAACTGACGAAAGTAGCGCATTGTTTGACTAAATTCAATATGAACAAACAAAGTTGTACAAGTAGGTAATTTCAAACCACTCTCAAATTCAATGACCCAAGAATCATGTAATCAAGAATCATGTAATCAAGAATCATGTAATCAAAAATCAAGAAATTAGTATCAACAATACCTATCGGTATACGCATTAACCAAAATTACAAAACAAAAAGACAACCTTACGAAAACAAGCCTGATATAAAAAATTTAAGAAATTTAGGCGTTACACAAAATTTCCTAGTACAGCCAAGTAGTTGGTACCCATTGATTTTGATCAAGTTCATTAAGAGCATTAACTAATTCTTCGATAGTATCATTAATGTTATGATTTCGTATTGTCATATCAAACAAATGTCCAAACTGATCTTTTAATCCTTCTGTTTCTGATACCAACCGATCCAAACTTTCATCCTATCATATACAAAATTGTACTTCAAAAACCTTTGAAGGGGGGCTTCAAACAAATCTTGAAAATTGAATGGCAAATCAGATAACGTACTGGTCAGTTGATGGCCAGTTGGCAAGCAAATACTAAATAAAATGAAAAACAAACAAGGAAAATTGCACATTCTTACGTATTCTCTGTCACCCCTTTGCGGCAAATTCATTGGTGCGGCAATAAATACAACAAATGGTGCAAACTCAGCGCATCGTAAAATCTTCAAAGCCTATAATAAGAAGACATTATTTCAACTAATCATAGCAATCTATCAAATCAATAAATTAACTAATCAAATGAATCTATTGAATCAATCAATCAAGCAATCAAATTAATCTATTAAATCAATCAATCAACTGATCAAATCAATTTAGTTAATCAATCAATCAACCAATCAAATCAATCTATCAAGTCAATAAATTAACTAATCAAATCAATCTATCAAATCAATCAATCAACTGATCAAATCAATCTATCAAATCAATCAATCAACTGATCAAATCAATCTATCAAATCAATCAATCAATCAATCAAGTCAGTCTTTCAAATCAATCAATCAACCAATCAAATCAGTCTATCAAATCAATCAATGAATCAACTAAGCAAATCAATCTATCAAATCAATCAATCAACTAATAATTCAATCTATCAAATCAATCAATCAATCAATCAACTAATCAAATTAATCTATCACATAAATGAATCAATGAACCAATCAAATCAATCTAACAATCTATTAAATCAAATTAAAGACAAGAAACAAAGCAACTTACTGGGCTCAAAACTTCTTGAGAAACTAACTTATTAAATGTTACATCAATAAACGTTTGAAACACTTATAGAAGTATATAAATTATTAAAATAATGAAATGAATAAATCAAAGTTAATAAAATGTGAAGGAATCAAAATGACATACCGGTGGTTCCACATCAAGGACAGCAACATATCCACTATTTATGACATCTCTGATTGTATCTAATTTTGTCCCATAAATTGCGTTTTCGTGTGTTCCATACTCTAAGAATCGATGTGAGGCCGCATCCTTCTGCATCGATTCTTCTGCAGCAAAATAATATTGCCTTCCATGCTCTTCGTTTAGTCTTGGTGCACGTGATGTATCTAAATCAGATGTAAACATTAAGGCTACATTTACATGAGCAAAAGTGGATCGGATATAAACAGGATCGGGTCTAGCAGATCCAGGTTTGGTACGGATAGGCTTTGCGTTCAAGCGAGGCTTTTGGATCCGATTCATTGTTTGATTAATTACGCATGCGTATTTTGCCTCTGAATACAAAAATTACCTTCCTTTTTCAGTCCATACCAGTTTTGGATCGGATCTCACCATTCACACGATACAAAATAGATCGGATCTAAACTGGATCTACTTTGAGAATGGTCCAGGAGTAGATCGGATAGCAAACCAGAACTGGATCGGATCCACAAGATCTTGTGTAAACACAAGGCCTATCCGTACCAAAAGTAGATCGGATCCAGTCTAGATCCGATCCAGTTTTGCTCATGTAAACGAGGTCTAAGAATACTGTGAAATCAAACGAAATGTTGACTTATGATTAAACTTAACTTTGCAAATAAATGTAAAACAATCATGGCTCAGAAACATACAAACCTATTTAACGTGCTGCAACATAAGCAAGCCATGAATGTTTCATCAAACGTTCAAATTCATTTGCATAAATAGAAAAAGAGACTGTAAAATTGGTTTATAAGAACCAGATTTATGACAGATATAGTTATCAGCCTTGGAGGCTATCGACCAACAACAAAAAAGCAATAAATGCACAATTTACCCCAGCAAATGGCAAATGACATAATTTATACGTAAAGAGCACTAAAAGCAAAAGTAATAGTAATTAAGTAATAGTAATTAAGTAATAGTAATTAATAATTCATACGAGGAATTGGATACGCATATCTGTCTGGGAATCTTGCAATCAATGAATTTTTAATATGCCTTCTACCAACACCATGTGCACCTAAAAGTGGGTAAAACTGTCGATGAGCCTAGGAATATAACACTCCAATTGAAAAAGACTCAAATTCCTATAAACTATAAATCTAACCATTCAAGAATTGTACTAAACATCAATCATCACAAAGATAAAACCATGTCAAATCTTCATCATTGCCAAATCAAACATCATGTTAAATATCAACCATTACCAAATCAAAAATCATGCTAAATATTAACCATTACCACATCAAAAATTATGCTAAATATTAACCATTACCAAATCAAAAATCATCCTAAATATTAACCATTACCAAATCAAAAATCATGCTAAATATTAACCATTACCAAATCAGAAATCATGCTAAATATTAACCATTACCAAATCAAAAATTATGCTAAATATTAACCATTACCACATCAAAAATTATGCAAAATACTAATCATTGCCAAATCAAAAATCATGCCAAATATTAACCATTACCAAATCAAAAAGCATGCTATATATTAACCATTACCAAATCAAAAATCATGCTAAATATTAACCATTACCACATCAAAAATCATGCCAAATATTAACCATTATCAAATCAAAAATCATGCCAAATATTAACCATTACCAAATCAAAAATCATCCTAAATATTAACCATTACCAAATCAAAAATTATGCTAAATATTAACCATTACCAAATCAAAAATCATGCCAAATATTAACCATTACCAAATCAATAAGTCATGCTAAATATTAATCATTACAAATAAAAAATCAAGCCAAATATTAATCATTACTAATCGAAAATCATGCTAAAATAACTTTTCTATAAACATGCAATTCTTGGCAACTAAGAATGCTGCTAAATGATTATCACTCCAGTTTTGAATAGCTCCTACACAGGATGAGGAAGTGAGCTCATGAAAAAACCTGCAAAACGTTACGCAGGAGACATACAGATGTGCAACCTCTGGAAATTCCTCCTTTCTGTGGGAGTTCTTCAATAGAAAGGTGCTTCCATACGCTTTAAGAATAAACAGTCTCCTCCAAGGTCTTACTACGAGGACGAAAAAGTATGGAGACGACTCTCTGTCATTTAGGGGAGGCATAATTTGGAATCAACTTACAGATCAATATAAAGCTGCAACAAAACGAATTCAGAATGAAAATCAGAAGTTGGGAGGGATTTCGGTGGAACTGCCAACATCTGTATTTAGCTAATTGTAGTAAATACTCATTATAGTTCATTTTAGATATTGTAAAGTGAGTATCGGCCTTTATTAGCTTTAGCTATTATTCTGGTCAACTTTAAATAAATTCCATAAGTATTGTTATCAAAATTATTATTATTACTACTATAGTAATCCTGATCTTCTAACGTACCAAGAAGTATAGATATATGTAACCTTATGTATAGACATGTATTGCTGAATTTTTCTTTGTTTTGTTTTGGTTTTGTTGACTATATGTGTAACCTTGTCTGCCAGATACAAACTACCCATTACTAGAGAGATTTGAATCTATATTAGTAATTCAAATATACACACGAGAAGTTTCAAAACAAAATTAATATAGCAAATTCTAATAGTCCATGTCACCCATTCTCAACTGACGACGTGAGCCACTAGTGGCACATTTGGTCACACGTAGTGGCATGCTTGTACCACCACACTATAAGTTAGCACGTCAAGTGTATATTTCATATATTTGTCGTAACGGTAAAATCACGTTACAATTTTCCTTAATCACCGAAATGGAGGCACGATCTATTAACCATGGCACTTCTTGCTTGCTCTCTCATGCTTTTCCTGTACAACCAGAAAGCAAACAAATTGTTGAAGTAAATCATAACTTACCAATTAAAACAATTGTCTTTCTCTTAAATGAACTAACGTATGACACCTCTTCATAAGTCAAAAGATCAAGTTGATCAAAACCTGTTGGCAAAACGGTAAATACTTCTGATCAGAGTATTATCAAATATGATACTAAACATCTGCACTCAGAAGATGATATACATGTCAAACCAATTACTACATACAGTACGAACTGGATACGAGATTGCGCAACATTAACATCTATAATAATGAAAACTCGTAAACATTGATCTCGATTCAGATCAACAGGTTTTACTGATTGATGAAAACATGATCGCTCCTTTCAGGCAAATAAAAGTACTTGTGCAATCAGCGGTGGATCCAGCCACCATAGACTGGGGACTTTTAATGGACCATGCTCATAGGAACCACCCCCTATAGTACAGGATACAATCAAATATGCAATTAAAGGGTAACAAAACAGCTATGAAAACAGCAATGATATGATGTAAATGAATTATGATAAAACGTAAATGAATTATACCTTGTGAGAAGTCTCCCACATCCTCAAGTCTCTTCTACTCAAATTTGGACGAATTACTAAAGTGATCTTAAATAAAACTGTGGGGATATATCCCCCAGTCCCCTACGTGGCGCCACCTCTGTCTGCAATTGGCGGAGCTTTTCTACTCGGACAAATATGTACAAATAGAGAACTACAATACGATACCACAGGTAGCATGGATTTGCATAACAGTCCTTTGGGCATTACAAATAAACATATAATTGAGATGATGAATCAAAAAGTAAATTAACATACAAGCAGCTTAATAAACAAAAAACGGATAGAAAATCTTCGAATAGAAAGAACAATAAAATAGAGTTGCATACATGAATTATGCCTTGCTATATATTTTCCAATTTTTTTCTTTTTCCTCAAACCCCTCCAGAGACATTTGACAGCTGAAAGAAATATTAGCTCAGTACCGTTAGATCATGTCACAAATCACTATCAAATGAGTAATAAAAAAGTGTGAGAAAATGGTCAATAACTGAAAGGGAGAAAGATGTTCTTGTATTTGTTTTTTAATAGAGTCAAAATAATCAAAACACAAATTAACTACTTTTCATTATTCCCCTTACAGTTGGAAAACACTCAAGTTCATCGTGTTCCCACTATGAGGGGCACTTACAACAGACTAGCCTGTACAATGAAAGTATAAAGCAACTAAGGTCAGTCAGGGTGAAAACGAGCAACTACTCCGGAAAGCGGGTAAATTTCTACTCCATGCAGTCAGAGACTCATGGTCTCTCACCCTTGTCAAATTGTAGAGTAATAAAGAGAGGCCCCACACCAAAGCAATGAAGAATACATTTACTTTTACATGATCACAAGCCACCAATCACAATGTAAACGCCCATCCACGAACCCCATCCAGACCACACACCCCACACCAACAGACCCAATATTAAACAATACAAAAGAACGATTTGGACTGCTACAAATTAAGTTGGGCATTCACCGAGTTGTCTTAATATATGATATCATGGCCTCCAAAATCATTGTTTGTAACTATATTCAGCTTTGAAGTACCATATAAACGGAGACTGCACAAATCTGCAATATTCACATCATTGATGTTCAATGCAGGGATTTCATAGAGCTGACCAGTGAGATATGCGCGCATTAAGTCAAACTGAGGGCAGTGCAGGAAGAAGTGTTCATTATCTTTTTTCCAGTACCACGATTGCATATTGGAGTTAGACGGTCGAAGTGTTGACGAAAACTGTGATCATTTAATACAATGAATTCTACTTGAAGTTTTGTTAGGAATCTAACTCCTATAATGTTATGGATGCCATAAGTAAGCTTTCCCAATGGCCTAGTGTTGCTAGAAGTTTGCAATTGAATTCTGCAATACTCAGTGAATTTGTTATATCATTATCAAGTGGATTCCACTCAAAAAATGTACTCTAGAAACAGGTATTTGAGAAACGCAAAGTTCGAGCAAAATTCGGACTGCAAGGTCGTGCTGTGTAGGCAAAATTGCATTCATTTGGAATGTGAGCAAACAACTAATAAGCGGATTGAAATTTTTAAAAACTAGCAAAAAGTGGCATAGCCGTCGGCACTGTCGCTTCTGGTACAAGGTTTCCTAATCAAACTCCTCCTGTTCTTATATTATATGTAGATAGAAAGAACTGCACTTAAATAGCTGGTATATATCTGCTCATTTTAACTACGATTTTACCAACCGTAAATGAATTTATTATTACTATTATGCTACAATTTCGGATTTTATGTATTTCAGTTTATGCCTTGAAAGCAAATTACAACAAGTAATTAACTACACTGGGTTCGACCGAAGTTAGTTTATTCAGTGTGAACAGTGTATACGCCCCCCCCCCCCCTGAATAAGCCTCCAGCAAAGGAGATTATAAAAAACTTAATAACAAAGAAAAGACAAAGAGTGCTCAAAACAAGTCTTTTATATGGCATGTATCAGAAAATTTTATATGTCCCCTGCTCCCCTCGCCCATCACTAAGTGGAAACCATAATAAAAAAATTGAGCACCCTTGGTTGGAATTTGAGAGCCTTCAAAAATGAGAGAAGAAGGCAAGATAATGTGGAAGGTAGACACCAGCCAGCTGTTAAACAGGACATACAACGTCTACCAACAGTGTTGAAACTCTTGGTATGATTTCAGCCACAGACGACCTACAGCACCTCATCCCCCGCTCAACAATCCTATTTGAAGCAAATAAGCATATCCAGACAGGTAGAAGCGATTAAAGTTTACAATACCATAGATCTCCGCTATCATCCCAGCATGTTTGAGGGGGAAGGGGTTTACAGATAAACAGCTGCTATGGAAAAGCGACAGGAATTGAAAATCCATAGACGTGTGAGGGTGTTCTAAGTTCACTTGATAAGCATTTTAATTGTTCTTCAGCAAGGGTCACCAAAATCTATTAGAACTGACTAGAGAACTGAAAGAATGACGAGCACGGGCCTCATAATCGTTCTGAGAAAGATATGTAACAGTAACAACAAAACGACAGAGAAGAATGTTTGAAACAACATGAAAAGTGGATGACTATGAAAAACTTGATTCAAAAGATACAACTTTGTACTCATCGATATGTAACCACAAAACGAACGATAAAATTAATGATCTAAAATTCTTCTAACTGATTTAGCCGTCAGTCATTGCAAGTCGACTTTTCGACAGAAATGCTTCTCACATAATGGTGCAAAGCTATGGAATGATCTTTCCACTGAAATCCAAAACAAATTCAAATCAAAATATTAAGTACTGTAGGCAGACCTGATAGAATGCAGTCGAGGATCGGACCTGGATCGCGGGACGTGATCGCGGGACCTGGATCGCGGGACGTGTATGGTAACCCCTACTCTTGAGGAAGATCAATTCAATTCAATTGAAAATTACTCACAGCCGTCTTTCTTCGACTTTCCCACTGCGTGGCTTGCAACCTTTCTAAAAATAAAACAATTATTTAAAGCCTGAAGCTTTTAAAGTAAATAATTCAGAATCGAAATTAAACATTAAATAATATATTACCAATATTAAGCAAAACGCATTTTCTAGAAAAGAGTTCAGTTGAATGTACTCAGTTGAACTGAGAAATAAAAAGCCAACAAACAGCATAGCTTATAAATTAAAACAATAGCTTTGGTAAGAAATTTCATGTCAATGTCATCAGATAATCAATAAAGTCAACAAAATTCAATAAAATGTGGCGATAGCATTGCAACTTAAATTACACCATACAGTGCAGCTTTAAATCTTCTATAAAAAAGAAAACAATTAAACTCTATTGGTGCAAAAAATTGCCCAGCGTTGAAAGAAACTTGCTAAACTTGAACAGGTCTATCAATCGTTTCCATGATCAATGCAATGTTTGTTGCAATGCTAACTTGAAATAGGACATCCAAGCAGAAAATGCACATACAGTTCCTGTAATTCTGGTGATGGAATAAGTCCAGCTTTTTGAGAGTCGCCTGCCCTTATTGCCTAAAAGATAAAACATATTAACTGATCAAGAGTTTGCTGGCATTCATGATCAAATGAGACTCAACGACTAACACGTTTGGAAAGCTACATAACCTTCAATATATACAAAACAATTGTAAACTAAAATTCTGTTCATATTCAACGACTACCAAATAAAGGAAAGAAAAACTGAAACTCTAAAACTCCGAAAAGCGTCTTGAGTAGGCAACAGGTACGATGGAATCT
Organism: Mastigias papua; assembly: GCA_964019165.1. Classification (NCBI taxonomy): domain Eukaryota; kingdom Metazoa; phylum Cnidaria; class Scyphozoa; order Rhizostomeae; family Mastigiidae; genus Mastigias; species Mastigias papua. The sequence continues at coordinate 234,439 of OZ025270.1, forward strand.
AAGAACAAGTGTTACCTGCCACCAATGGGAATCATTCTGACTGACAATCTGGAGAATTTCTCCACGTTTGAATGCTATTCCTGCTTGTTGACACGGTATGAAGTCATCTGCACGTGGGTCGTAATCAAACAGTGTTCGAACAAACTTCTATAAAAAAAGAAACGCAATAAATTTATTGTAGAAAAGACTCTTCCTAACATAATCAAACATTAATTTACCGTAATTTCCCGTGTATAATATGTCCCCATTCCTAATATGTTCCCATTCCTAATATGTTCCCATTCATAATATCTATTGATAATATGCCTCCGTGTAAAAAGACGCCTCTGATCTAAAATTCGCATCTTCAAAATTATGTTGAAGGTGTGTGGGGGGAAAATGCAGCTTTACTCGCATATACTTCATAACCGTGTTTAACTATCAGACCCGATAAATTGTAACTTGCCGATTTCCTAACATTCATTCTATCGTGTTAAAATTTTCATTTAAAAATGAAACGAAAACACATAAACTGTGATTTTTGCACAGATTCATCAGCTAATTGTTTTCAATGAAATATATGATCATTCTCTATATGCGTCAAATTGTCATACAATAGTTTTCATTAGTCATTTTGTACATTGAAACCTACAAATGAAACAAAAATCTGTTTAATACGTTGATCTGACCTGTGCAATGCATGCACTCCAATTGTGCCAACTATTTCTTAGGTAAAAATGCGTACTAAAAACACAGAGGGTGGAGGGAGGGGGGGGGAATTGCGATACAAAATTCACACTATAGATCACCTTTGATAAAAGATGCAAAAGTTGAATTATAGATTCGGACGAAAGAAGCAAAATGTAAGGTTTCCCGTGTGGCAAAATGCAAAGTTTTTGATTCATCATCTCAATTTACTGATGTATGGTATAGTTATATCGATTACCTTTTTCTCTTCGACTTCACTGTTTCTCAAATTTGGTACAATTTTAAATGTTACATCACCAGTAGCCTCTCTCTGGAAAAAATGACTATGAAGCTTGAGTTGCATCCAGCCCTAATATTCAAATTGTTCTTAGCTCTTAGTTCAATCTCGTAAGCAGTGCTACAATTGATCTAATTCTAAGAATCTCTCTCTCTCTCTCTCTTCAAATTGAAACATAATGCAATACTTGCAGAAATGTTACTTTCTCAACACAAAATGCGTCAAACAAACTTTTTATCTGACCTAAAGAGAGACGTACAGACTGGAAAGGAAGATTAATATTTAGTAGAGTTCTCGCAACAATTTCTACGTAAGTTAGGCCACCCTCCTTAAATATTTGAAATGAATGAATGAAATTTCCAGCAGATGATCTCTAAGTCAATAAAGCATTTAACAAATTAGTTTTACGAAGGAACGTAAGCCGTGGCCTTCTTTTCACTACTTCAATCCATATAAAGACTTTCAAAACGTTCATCATGAAGCACGTTGTGATTAGTTTCAAAGGTTCATCGTGCAACATGGTGGTGTGAATTCAAAGAGGTAGTAACATTGAAATGCATACAAGAATAGCCTGCAAATTCTCCACGGACTGACGAGCAACGCTTATGCCATTTATTTCTTTGATTTCATCACCAACATGCAAAGTTCCTTCAAAAAATATTACAAATAGCCAAATATCAACACAAGCTAAAATAATGGAATCAGGCTGACGCCAAAAAACAACATTGAAGAATGAAAAAGTTGATTGGAAGCCTACTCTTTTTACTCGAGTTTCACAACCCTTTTTAAACATGAGGAGACTTTAATAAAAGAGCTGAATCCAATGAATGAGACTGGACTCTTTGCAAAAGAAACGGGATTAATGCAAAACAAAAGTATAACATGACATGACTAATAAAGATACAATACACAAGTGAGTGAACATAGATTTACAATACAATATAAATAAATCAAATTAGTAGAACATGCAGACATTTCCAAGAACTCAGAATTAAAAAATTTAATTAACAAACCTTGGCGATGTAAAAACTTTAATTAACAAACCTTGGCGATGTATCATTCCACCATGGATAATCCTGGCAACTAAACATTTATTCTCTTCATTTATCTTCAAAGTTACACCCTATAAAAAATGATTCACATTTTACATAGACAAAAACTATGTACAGGAAGTCAAATGAAAGACAAGAGGCTGCTCACAAAGTAGGCCCAATGTCGAGGCATTCAAATGTCTTCTTCTTTAAGGCTTACTCCAAGGCCTCCTTCTGCTCATTGCATCTTTCCTTCAAACTACAATACTCAAATTCTTGCGGCAACATTATAACACATTCATGCGTCAAAATGGCTCCAACAAATCGCAAAATAATCTTCCTGTCCTTGTAATTTCTACTTGTAAATTTTAGTTTCCTTGATGCCTATAAATTCTATTGATTTACACATACCAATGGTTCTGCTCCATTCTTAGTAAACTGCACAAGTCTAACTCTCGTCAGGTTTTCGGCAATACTGTCAGTCATATCTGTTGGATTGTTGGTCAAAGAAGGAAGGGCACCACCTAACTGTATTTCATTAATGGTTGCGTCATGTGACTTTAGCAATGCCTAAAAATAAATTTGGTACGCACACAGTGCAGTAACTGCTACAGGTAGCTAGATAGAAGAAACGAGAAAAAGTCGCATACACGAACTACATTGTTGAGTTTCATGCTATGAGACAACTATTCAGAACTCCTCAAACAAACATAAACACACACACACACACACACCACACACACACACACACACATACACACACACACACACACACACACACACACACACACACACACACACACACAAAACAAACACACACACACACACACACACACAAAACAAACACACACACACACACACACACACACACAAAACAAACACACACACACACACACACACACACACACACACACACACACACACACACACACACACACACACAAACACACACACATTCCTCAAGAGGCTAATTAAAGACATCATCAGACAAGATTCTGACATCCAATAACTTATATTGATGCTAATTCCTTCAAAAAAAGATGGTACTACGAAATCACTTTAACAATATCCATCAATACTCATACTGAAACATCGCATTTTGCAAGAATGATGAATACTTGCAACAAGGTGGTCTTGTTTAGTAATACCAGAAGCAATTGATTCTCAACACCTCAACAATTGCGCATTACGCTCTTCATAAATTCCAATCGAAAAATTTGCCAACGTTGAAAATTAAAACATACCATCACATGTGGATCTTTAAGTAAATCGGCTAATTCCAAAATTTTATCATCATTGTTGTCCAAAAGTTCAATTTCAGACAGGACCTTAAAAAAAGTAGAAAAAATCACATTAAAGTTTCAATCGAGGGTTATGAAAGCGCTTCCCTCTACACACTCTGCGCAAAGCACCTACCTATGAAGCAGCTTTTATGAAAAGATTCTACCTGCTCCCAAGCTACGGGAAAGCAGGACATGAATAGGTCACATGTTATTAATAGTAAATTAGGCAGAACAATAATATTCAAATTAGAAAAAAGCAATACTACAAAAGTTGTTCAGTGTATTGAAAGGTTAGAGGTGAACAAAATAATGCGATGGCGTGATAGAAAAGACTTGTCAAAGAATAAGTTGCAATATTAAGATGCAACTTTCGCACTGCCCAATTAAACCTTAAAAAATGCAACTGAGCAAAATTCGAAATGAACTGAATAGAATGGCTTTATAGAACATCATTATCAATCAGTTAAATCTGGATGAAATCCCAGGTGTCAATCACATGAATTGAATTGAATTTTTACCTTTTTGGATGCTTCTGCTGCGACTGGTTTTGCAGTATAGGCCAATTTTTGCTGTGTGGCTTTTGATACCTTGGAATGAATCTTAAAAAGCAAGTTGAATCATCTTTACTTGATAATTACCCCCAAAATATCCCACTTCACTTGAAAACAAATCTTGCACCTAAATTATAACGTGATTCTAATAAGAAAATGCATTAATTAATTGGAAAGTCATTGACATGTCAAAAATCAGCTAAAACATACAAGGTCAAAATATAAAAATACTTTTATCAGATCTGATGGTCACAATAGATACAGATCTAAAGATCTAACGACTTTTGACTAAAAATTTCTCACCTTACAAATTAAAAAGTAAAATAATCCCAAAAATAACCGAAAACATATGAAGTACGCCCATACCTTGTAGCTTCAATATCTGACAGTAATCAATTATTGCTCTAACTCAATCTAACTTAATTATTTGACAGTTCGATATTTTTGTCTCATCAAACAATGGCAAAGAAAGTGCTATATGCGACTCCACACGTTGGGCAGTGAGGAATTTTATCCTGGGTCATCGTCCTCATTGTGACGTAGTTTCACCATATGCGCATTTGCTGTATGGCGATCAGTTAACGACAATCCACACTTTCAGATGTGGGGAATCAGATAATCCGCCTTTCGCACAGCAGATGAGCCCTCTAAACACTCGAATTCTCAACAATAATAATAGAATTACCTCGCCGCACCGTACCTAAATTCAAAGCAATTTCGTACAGAGACCTTATGAATACATATGTGACGAATCACTTATGTATGCATAGTTTTCTTGGGTTGATTTTTATTTGCTATTCCAATGGCGAATTTCTCATTCAGACAAATGATGATTAAATAAGTGGCTTTTAACAGGTCAAGCAACGAGTTTGTTCAATTTGAAGGTTGCAAAGGTAAATAGCAGGACGGTATGATGCAAATGAAACATACCTCAAGAAGGGTATGCAATGAAGGAATCTCAAACAACCATTGAAGAAATAATATATCTTCTTTCCTACCACCTGCTAGGAGTTGAATATCATCCAAAGAGTCGATAAGTTGAGCGACCACACCTAGCAATGAATTGACTTTACAATGATTAATAATTCATGTGATCAACTAATACTTCTCATGTGATGAATTAATTATCTAATCGTTTGCTAATGCTGCGATTAATTCTTATAAAAAGGCCGCAAATACATCACTTAGAAACGTAGAAGGTGATTGATCAACAGTGATTTGATGTAAACTTGAGCAATTTGAACTAAAAATTCACTTTTAAAACAACAAAAGGTCTTGGAAACAATTATAGACAGGAATAACTGCATAAGAAGGAGGATAATGTTAAAGCTACATGGGAGCCACTTCTAAAGTAAATGAAAAGTCTGCTGGTAATACAGAACTTCAGAGCCGCTCAAAAAAAGTGCGAACATCCTTTTAGCAAACTGAAAAGCTTGTTTCGTCCAACACTTGTCAGAGTATGAAATATCAGAAAACGACCGAAAGGTGAACCGAAAGGTGAACCACCGAAAGGTGAACCACCGAAAGGTGAACCGAAATATATACAAGGTTACCACTACTATTTCAGGACAAATTTCCCCGATTTTCCCAGATACTTTCAGTGAAATGCTACTCATTTCCCCCCTGATTTTCCCTGATATTCCTAAGAACCTCAATTAGAATTATATCATTTCCTTGGACAGATATGGGGAATTTGGGAGCCTACCCTAATTTTCGCAATTCACGTTTTAGGCTTCATAAAACACAGAACTGCACTTGTTTTCTTTCATCTTATTTCTAAGAAAGCAACAGTTTTGAGGTGTAAAGAAGCTGTTCATGGGCTGGTGTTGAAGAGCTGTGAGGCATAAAATTTCAATTTCTGCTCAAATGTAGAGATAGGCTTCTTCGGTACCCACATGAAAACCGACATTGCTATTTTAGTTGGGACTACACCAGCATCCACCACAAAACTATTTTCCCAAAACAAAATAGATCACACACTCCCAAAAGCATTGTGAAAAACAAGCATTAGAATGCTGAACAAATTTCTACCCATTAGAGTGCTTAAAGATTATATTCATAAATTAAAGTTAATGAAAAATGAAGGAAAATTTAAAACAAATGATCTATTTAATAAAACTAAAAAAGAAACATATGCAAGTAATCATGTAAAACATCAGTAAAACATGGTACCTGAATCTGACAAATTAATATGATCATCACGGATCGTAAAATCTTTATCACATCCATCCTGCACAAACAAATGAAAAAATTAACGAGATATTTCTAACAGTTATTCCGACAATTAATATATATATAGACATATATACATATATATACATATATATATTCATAATATTCATGAGTTACAGTATTACTGAAAGTCATATATGATAATAAACGATTGTAAAAATACCTGAAATATTAGAACTAATACAATACAAACAAGTTGCATTTTCCAAAATAAAGCATAGTTATTATGAAGAGAAATAAAATTATTTTTGTCTCAAAAACTGTAGATATAGTAAAATATTAGTAAATATTTTGGTTGGAAAAAGGAATACAAAATAAACTAATGCAAACCTCATTTTCAAAACACGTAAATTCATCTAAAAGGAAAAAGAAATCAATCCAAGTAACTCTCTATAAGCACTCTTACTAACTTTAATGCTCAACTCTTTTCAAAGAAGAAAGTACACAGAAAATACATAGAAAATACAAAGGAAAAATTGTATTAAAGTAAGCACCTTCGCACTCAGCCTGTCGCTTAGCAACAGATGCCATTACTTCACCCTTGAAAGATATACAAATCAAAGTCAAATGTAACAATTAGTTTGACATTTATAAATAAGAAATCTCAAAGGAAATAGTCACATCTATACACAATAAATAGTTAAAGTGCTACATTTAGAAAAAACACAGCACTTTTGTATATTCTTTGAAATCAAAATGTGTTTAACATCAATTTCCACGCGAACAAAGATTCACGTAAACTTCATTCAAAATTACCTTTAATCTTATTCTTGCATTTAATTTCATTAGTTCATCAACCGAATCTTTTAAATGTGTCCTATCTGCAGAATGTTCTCTATCCTATGGGAATAACAAGAACAATTGAAAATAAGAACACAAACGATTCGCACTTTCATGGACATAAAAATAGGATGTGTACAACATAAATTAATATCAAATCATATGGAATTAAAAACTTCATTTTTTATCAAGTTTGCAGTCTATAGAAATAAAATGATCACGCCTTCATTCCCTTTCACAAACCACGAAAAAGTTGATCAAATGAATAACAAAAACAGCAGCTACTGAATTCTTAAAAGGCTTGGAATACAAAAAAAACTGATGTACTTCAAAATATTCATGTAAATATTCAGTACTGGAGAGTTATTGGAGCTAAAGCCACTGTTAATGTTAGATTGCAAATAATCGTACTGAAAACTGAATTATTTCCATTTAATTCGTGACAGTCATAAAGCTTTCACTCTTGAATATATTAACGAATGGCTCAACATCAGTTCCTCACTTTGTGAATTTCCTCAGGTTGCAAAAATTACCTCCAACCTTAAGTTTCATAAGAGAACTTAAAAACAGACTTGCAACAAGACATAAGAGAGATAAAGAAGATTACACACTACATATATGAAAAAATAAATGATATCAATAGCAAATAATGACAAAATATACATCACAAGTTTAACAGAATAATGCATAATTTACCAAGAGCCAAGGATGTGATAATACACCATCGGCAGTAATTCTATCTTTTGGATCAACCGTTAGCATGCAATGAACAAGATCACGTGCTCGTTCTGAAATACTCTGCCACTGCCTCGTGTTCATCTGCACAAAATTCACGGAATTAAAATCTAGTTCAAACAAAAACAAGTTCAAAATACAAAAACAACATAGCTAAAACCCTCTATCTATAATTTTCATCATTATAAACTCAGCACCAATTTCTTTCCCATACATACATAAAGGCCAAGGAAACAATAACTGGCGGGACAAATATTTACCAAATTACAACTTCCGAAATATCTCAAAGAAATAGGGCTTTGAAACCAGAGAATGCAATGGGGCTTGGCGGTAATGAAAATTACGATCAGATAATGATTGGCACACCAGAATTGACCAATTATGAACAAGAACTGAAATGTCAGCTGTTGCAGTCATGGGGAATTGCTTTATAAACATACGATAAAAATTTTGACAAGAACTTGATGAAAGGATTAACACACCCCATTGGTCATAATAATCCATAAGCACCAAAGGAAATAAACATAAATTCATTAACCAAATTAAAAAATCCAAAGTTAGTTGTATGTTACCGTAAATTTTCCTTTTTCGATAGATTCAAACATCTTCTCGCTACTTCCATGGAATGGAAAAGATCCACAAAGCAATATAAAGAGAATGACTCCTGTTGACGAAATGAAACCCAAACATGTCAAAGAAAGTATCAAAGCAAGTAAAAAATAATGGAACAGTCATTTAATTAAAAATGCATAAACTAATACAGTTGCAAATTTCACTAAATAATAAAAGTATAAAAATGGCTACTTGGTGTGAGCAAAAGTACATGAAATAGGACGAAAATAACTTGAGTTTATGATTTAGCTAATCTCTGTTTCGGCTGCATGAGATATAGTGCAGAGTTCTGGTACGAGCATCATTTCTAGTATTAACATGTCTAATCGCATAGCAAATTTACCATTATATCAAAGAAGTCTGTTGCAATCAATACATTTAGAAATCTAATGTTTTCATATGTGCTACTTTGTATATTCAAAAATACACCATACACATGTGGTTAAATACTCTGAACTTACTTTAGCATGCCACACAATTAACACACACCTCAAGTAAAATTGTAGCATGCATCCTCAGTATACTAACATTATAAACTTAAATTTTCCAATTATCTTGAATTTTGTGTTGTAACAATCACAGCTACAAAATTGAAACACTGTTAGATTTGCAATCACGATCATACCATATTTTCTTGCATTTATACTACATTATGCTACATTTTTTTAATTCCTGCTCAAATAATAGAATAAAATTGTCATTCTATCCTTATATTCTAAAATGACACGTAATACTTCCATTAAAAATGAAATGAAAATTTTTCAAATCCTCGCTAACTTTCTATCAAAAGATTAAGCCTTTTTACCACAACCCCAAATGTCCACTGCACAATCGTATGGATCTCTTTTAACAACTTCCGGTGCCATAAAATGCGGGGTGCCAATCCGACCACTCTTTATAAATGACTCGGATGGTAATTCAATAGCAACACTGAAATCGCCTATCTTTACAGGAGCTGTATCATCTTTGCTTGCTAATATTATATTGTGAGGCTAAAACATAAGAATGAGGCTAAAACATAAGAATGAGGCTAAATCACAAGAATGAGGCTAAATCACAAGAATGAGGCTAAATCACAAGAATGAGGCTAAATCACAAGAATGAGGCTAAATCACAAGACATAAAAGCATATTTCAACAACATCCAATACAATTTTTTAAATAACCAAGCACAGAAAGTCTGTGCTACTTTCTCTCACTTAGAGAACTGCCACACAATGAAAGATTCCAAGGCGTTAGATTGATGTTTCAGTAAACCCTGTTGTATACATCCTATACGTCATTTGTTGCCTACCTATAGAGATGCTATTCCCTAACTTTCTGCTGGATGAAAACTGAAACATTCCTACATTTACGAAGATATCTATCTGTAACCGACAAGTTGATCACAAAATTATCTGGTACCAAACAGAAAAATCAATGAATATGCTTTAGAGAATCTCAGCGAATATGCTTTTGAGTGAATTCAATCTTTTGTAGATAGCCCTTCACTTTCCACTCTTATTATCAAATTGATATAATATATACATTGTTCACGGACTAGTATAAACAGCAGAACATTACAATGAAATTCACTTATGTAGAATCATGAATAAATACTTTCATATCTCGATGAATAATGTTCCTTTCATGTATATATGCTAATGCCTCAAAAACTTGTCGCATGTAATGACTGAAATGAAATAAAACTACTCTTACTACATTAAATCAGATTTAGTAATAGCAATATAGGGTCTACAAGAATTCACCTACAAACAAAAAGAATCGATGCAACATCAGTTATTCTGGCTAACAATTGATGAAATTTGTTCTAACCAATTTGTTTATTTGGCATTTTCTATTGATCGATAAGAAATCAAAACATAGGAATAATAAATTCTAATTTTATTGCTTATATTTTCAATTCTAACATAATCTAGGAAAATCTTGCATAATTTGTCTCGAGCATTAAAATTGCCGTCGATAAGTATTATGAGCTAATTTTAGCCTAATTCAAGACATCATCATAAAAATTTATATGCAACAAATTATGCATGCCACATATTTCCTACAACTGTTCTGAAATCAATACCTTGCAACGGCTTCACTATAAACAAATCCATTGTTTACTCTATTGATAATTTCTTCACAAAGATCAACTCCATCCATACTAGAAATAAACAAATTTAAAATAAAGAAATAAGTAAACCATACTGTTGACTTGATTCATATGTAAAGCATCATATAACTAATTTCAATGTTTGTGCTTTAAAGAAAGCAAGGTAACTTTTTGAATGCAGGGGTTGGTTTTTAGTACTATAAGTATATAGTGACATATGTATATATTGTGTGTATACACGTGGATTCATTCTATTCAAATATTTGCTTAGAGTTCGTTCTAATTTGCTCTTTAATTGCAAATGTTCTGTACTAATTCATGGTATTATAAGGAAAAATGGGAACTATGGGGACCATGTAGTGAACATAAACATTGTAGCTTAGGCCATTTTTCATTTCGATACCAATTTTTCTACTTTCATTCATTCACATTCCTGAATCACACACCTTGAAAATCACTTTGCATCACTCCTATCATCACACACCTGGTCCTTCCTCTTCTGTAGTCTTGGGCTAATAGTATTCCAATCTATGTTTGGCCTATTGCAAATGTTGGCTTTCAGTAAATGCTGGCAAGAATTTGAGTACTAGGCCATTTAACCAAAACATCAACGAAAGGTAAGACAATTTTATCCTTGTAAGTTATAAGAAATATGGCTAGGTGCAAGATACTGAGCACTCTGTGCCAACCTTAACTATATTACCCCCACCACACCCCACCAACACAATCAAGATGATCCATTAAAACATTACATCTGTCACAAAGAAGAGAATATAGTTATCAGGTAATGAAAATTGCAGGGTATGTCTTAATAATAATTAAAATATGTTTCTAGCAGATGAAATAACTAAATAACAAAGGACAAGGTGTTATGACGTACTGGAGTGTTATCGTGATGCTCGTTTAGGTTTTGTTTTGGGGAAATTATGGCAATGACTTTTTATTGGAAATGAGCAGACTGAATGGACGGATGTTTTTTTCGTCAAGTTTGCATTCACACTAAGAGCGAATAGTGTAGCCAGGTAGCTAAATGAAGAAACTTCTTTAAAGTGGCCGCTTTAGAATGATACCTTACGTTATGCTATTGTCTGGTGATTTCGCCAATTCGCTCTTAGTGTGAATTGTCTTTTATGTAATGGCGACTGGGTACGACATTGATACAGTGCACCCAGTGGTATTGTTATTGTTTCGCATTAATGTTTTTATGAACTAAGTGCATATAAAAAATGGACGGATGGTTGGGTGGTTGGATAGTTGGGTGGTTGGATAGTTGGGTGGTTGGATAGTTGGGTGGTTGGATAGTTGGGTGGTTGGATAGTTGGGTGGTTGGATAGTTGGGTGGTTGGATGGATGGGATCAATGGATGGGATGGGTGGGATTTATTTATTTATTTACAATTTCTTTAATGTTGGCGTACAAATACAAATATAGCTAACAAGCTAATTAATGCTAACTAAGTAAAACAACAAAAAAGTATTATACAGTTTTCTTTACGAGAAAAAAATAAAACAATAAAAGCCTTCATCCATTAATAAAAACTCTGCACAATCTGCAGATGCAAGTACTTCCTATCCATGATTTTATTTTCTGTTTGAAATTAGTTAGTGTGTTAGAGTCATTAATTTCCTGCGGTAGTAAGGCCCATAAATTGTGACCTATGTACTGGATATTTTCAATTCCATATTTTGCTGTCTTGACATTCGGCAACTGCAAATGCAAATGCGAGCCGTAGTGCTTTTCAAAGATTTAGTTTTATATTAGTCACCCTACTGTTAAACATCCATACTAGTGGGCAATACTTAAATTGTGAACTGATGAAATATTTCATTAAAATCCTCAATATACTTTTTGAAATTTAATTTCATGTCTAAAGTTATTTTCAGCAATTGTTCATAGTCTTTCATTAATATCTGAGTTTCCAATTTTAATTGTTGTTTCTGTGCCTTTATCCCCAAGTACTATTAGATGGCATTTTTCATCAATGAATTTCAAGAGATTATCAGAAAACCATTTTACAATCAAAGAGCAGTCATCTTCTAATTGCTGGATAACAATTCCAAGATTCGAATGGCATGCAAAGACCGTAGTATCATCAGCATAGTTGCAAATATTTGCGTGATTTTGAAAACCAGAAAATGTCGTTTATAAATATTTTATATAGTAATGGCCCTAGAACCGATCATTCTGGAATTATTTTTATTTTCTCTCATTTACTATATGAGGTGTTAAATCTTTACTCTCTGTTTTCTATTTGTTAGGTAGCATCGTATGAGCTGAAGAGCATCCAAATTTAGTCCATAGGCATTCAATTCGGTCAATAGAAGACCATGGTTTACAAAATCAAAAGCCTTTGAAAGATCCATGAATACTACCCCAGCAAGTCCCTTATTATCCATGCTGTTCTTGCAAAATTGTAGAAAGTTTAACAAGACAGGATGTGTGTTGTACCCTTGTCTAAATCCTCCAAAAAGCAGGAAATATATTCAAATAATTGTCTATGAATTAAAAGCTCAAATATTTTGGGAATTGCTGTACGGAGGCTTATTGGTCTATAATTCACTTTGTTCATATTATCACCCTTTTTGAAGATTTGGGTTACATCAGCATTGTCATGCCATCTGGGAAGCTGCTGGCCTCAATAAGATTATTAAAGTGTGAAAGCAAAACATATCTGTATTAGATTGTACAATCTTTGAAGGAAATAATTCTTGTGGTAAGCCCTTTTAAGGATCTAAAGTTTGCAATTGTAATAGCATTTCTTCAGTTATGATCTTCCTAAATGAACAGTGTATGGTGTTATCAACTGATGATTTCATTTTAAGGATACTTGGATGTGTTTCAAAGTGTTCCACAATTGCTAAACTGGTATCATCAATGCAATCATTCAAATTCTCTTGCTCATATTGGTTATATCTAAAGATTCAGCTATATTTACAAAATATTGATTAAGAACTTCATCAACTTTGCTCTCAGTTGAGAGAGGTGAGGAGGGGCAGATGGGATAGATGGGATGGATGGGATGGGTGGATGGATAAAATAAGTATGGGATTGCTGAGGGGCTATAAAAGAGAATAGACTCTCATAACAACAAAATTGTTACATTCCCATTATTTCCAAAACATAGCTCTCCTCATAAGCTGATATAGTTTGGTGTTTTAAAAAAGTGCTTAGGTGAACTGATTAGAAAATATTTTAAATTTTCTTGTGATGAATGTGCAGCTGGTGTGGTATCCTCAGTTTGCATTCAAATTCAACAGCTTGCAAGCAAAATAAAAAGAGAGAATGGGGGTATCTAAATTCTCAAAGAGCCACTCCCCCTTCCTCTCTACAACGTCTAAAACAAACCTACACTGATCCTCCCCATCAAACCCTTTTCGCCAACACATCATATATGTATGCTCCTAAGTATGCCATCATCATTAACCACAATCATTAAATGTCTTTATCATTGTCATCAATCATAAACTATGTTATCATCATTGTCATCAATCATCAGTTATGTCACTATCACTGTCACTAATTATCAAATATGTCATTATCATTTTCATCAATTGTCATCAAATATGACACCATGATTGTCATCAATCACCAAATATGTCATCATCATTGTCATCAATAATCAAATACATCATTAACATTGTCATCAATTGTACTAATTGTCAACTATGACATAATAATTGTCACCAACTATCAGATATGTCATCATCATTGGCATCAATCATCAACATTGTCACTGTCATTATCATGAATCATCACCAATGCCATCATTATCATCAATTATTAACTATGTCATTATTATTGTCATGAATCAACAAATATGACATCATCATCACCATCAATCATCAAATATATTATTATCATCAATATCAATCATCAACAATGTTATTCTCATTGTCATCAATCATCAAATATGTCATTAGCATTGTCATTAATTGTATCCATTGTCAACTATGACATCATAATAGTCATCAATCAACAAATATGACATCATCATTGTCATCAATCATCAAATATATCATTATAATCAATATCAATCATCAACAATGTCATTCTCATTGTCATCAATAATCAAATACATCATTAACATTGTCATCAATTGTATTAATTGTCAATAATGACATTATAATTGTCACCAACTATCAAGTATGTCATCATCATTGGCACTATCATTGTTATGAATCATCAGCAATGCCATCATCATTATCATCATTCATTAACTATGTCATTATTACTGTGATCAATCAACAAATATGATATCATAATTGTCATCAATCATCAAATATCTCATCACCATTGGCATCAATCAACAAATATAACATCATAATTGTCATCAATCATCAAATATGCCATCATCATTGGCATCAATCAACAAATATGACATCATCATTGTCATCAATCATCAAATATGTCATCACCATTGGCATCAATCAACAAATATGTCATCATCACATCAATCAACAAATATGACATCATCATTGTCATCAACTATCAAATATGTCACTATCATCTTTATAAACAAGTCTTCATCATTCATATTATCAATCATCCATCACTAGATCATCGTAATATCAACCTCAATTATCAAATCAGAAATCAAAACTGATGTTCTACAGCAATGATATTCTTAGATTTTGACAAATACTCACTATTCTGTAACCATGTATACACAATCACCAACTCTGTGGGCACCAAGCAATTGGACTACAATCACAGAAGTGCAAAAATATAAATGGCTGAAGATAATCTACTCAAAGACACATTGCTTGAAAACTTTTGCCACTGCTCTACCTACAAGTTATGTATAAAGCAGTGCTTATCCAGAAAAATTAAATTTATATGTAAAATAATGAGTAGGACAAAAAGAAAAGCAATAACAGAATAAATTAATGCCAAATAAACATTGTCAACTCTTATAACACATTTTTTTGATTTAAATCTTATTTTTCTAACATACTAAAAATCAATACTTATTATTCAGTCACCAACTAGTACAGACATGAAAAATAAACATTTATTGAACGTTAACTGCCAAAATGACATACCAATATGAGGATGCTTCAATTTATAGCAAATAGAGACTTCTCTTTGAATATCTTTTGAAAAAAGCAAAATATATCAATATTGAAGATTTCAAATAATGAACAGATATATACCCATCCAAATATAACAAGAAACTCAAAATCCATCTATTGCAAAACCCAGCTGCTGCAGGGCTTTCACACTCTGAAATTGAGGCGCGCGACCAAAAACTCGCGTGAACAGAGTGGGGCGAGCGATTGAAAATTATTCGCGAACACGACATAACGAAGTTTTTTTTTGAAAAATTCAACTCAACAGCATTTCCCTTTCATTTTTCTACAAGCAAGCCATAGCCTAGAGCTTTAAATATCGTAAAGATTTCCTTTAATTATTTAGTTTGGAAAATATTACGTGGCTTTAAAGGACCTACGTTCGTTTTTGCTCTATATCCTTCAAGGATTGAACTTCAAATGATAGCGGGATTTGGCACTGATAGAAAAAATTGACTCTTATTTCAAAACGATAAATGTACTTAATCAAAATAATGTTATCAGCCCATGTTAAATGTTTTAAATAGAAGTAGCCAAATTCCACGATGCCTTGTCTGCTAAAGTTTAAAGTGTAAGTTACCTCTTAATAGAACTACTTATGTTTAACTTGTACAAGCTATGTTGAAATCAAAACTGATCGTTAGTCTGAGTATTTTATTGCTATTTTGGCACTGGCGCGCTTCATAAACCCACTTTTTGCAATATTTTCCTGCACAAATCAGCGTTTGTTTGAGGACTGGTAACGAGTCGGGTGTGACGTAGAAACCAGAATTGCATCCAAGGAAACACCGATGAATAGTGTAGTCAACGATCGCGAAGCGCTTTGAAGTAGGGAATTATGCCTGAAAGATGCGTTGTTGCTGGATGTTCTAACATTAAAGATGTGACAAATGATATCTCTTTGCATCTCATTCCATTTTTCGATGATGACCGTCCAGAGGTGAAACGTAGAAGAAGGAAATGGGTTGAATTCGTAAACAGAAAGCGTGCAGAATGGTTACCCTATCATGTCAATGTCTTTTTGTTCATTGAAAATAATACACTAAATAGATTATACATACTAGCAATTGATGTATAGGAAAGTGAGTTGTTGCTTCCTATAGACTGCAGTATTCGTTCAGTGACATCCTTCGTTGGTCAGTTGCAAACTCGTATCATTATTTATGACCATGAATTACGTAGAGGAAGGGCTAAGTGTTTGTTAGCTGTTTACTGAATAGAGTCGTGTTGCGATGAATCCGTGGAAAACAAAAGAAGAGGAATGGCCAGATATGTAATGACAGGAGTGATGTATGGTGCTGTCCCAGGTGTGTAATTCAAGATTGTGAGAAGAAAATTGGCATCGAGTATGAAATGGCCCAAGTGTACAATGTTTACGCTCACTACAGATGTATACTATACTTTTAAAGAAATAAGGTTTGAAAAAGTATAGGCCTTGAATATGAGAGATTTAAAAGAAGCCTTGCAGTTTTGAAATCAAAAGATCACAAGATCTCAACATTTGTTTCTGACAGACACAAGTCGATATCAAAACATACGAGGGAGGAAGGAAAACAGACCAAGCATTACTCTGATTTGTGGCACTTAAAGAAAAGTATTTTCACATTGCTATGCTGAACTTGTATTTATTTAAAAAGAACAGCTACATGATCATAGAGATGAATAAAATTTTCAAACACATGGAAATATTCCTTCGTTTCGATTTTGCTTCTTTGCTCGATAATCGGCAACCCAATTTGTGTCAGCAATCGGCTGGCTCGTTAGAGTATGGTTCGGCGGATGTTAACAAACCGTGACATGGAATTTGCTTGTAACCAACTCGACGCTGTTTATTTTCTCGTGGGACAGGGTCGCGGAGCACAGGGTTAGGGTCAGTCCTAGATTGTGTATGTTTCACATACTATGGTGTCTCTACCGAGGAAATATATGAAAGAATCGTCATTTCTACTCCGTACGTGATCACACTTCCGGTTTTAGGCACTGTCAAGTCGTAAGGGGTTTGTACGCAAAGCGTTGAATGTTTTTCTTTATAATTTCTCTCACATACGCAATCCCGCAAAATTTTAATGCATATTCTTAATGTTCATGATGAGTGCTTTCATTTGATGTATAAATTATGAGGAAATTCGGTGTCACGTCTTGTTAACATCCGCCTATGGTTCGACCCATTCGCATCCATCCCCGTGCTGATCAATTCTGTCATTAGAAGCAGACAATTCTTCATTTTCCTCCTCATAATTGGAAGAAGAGCTGCTATGGAAGCAGTCTTTTGATGATCCAGACTCATCAGATTCCATTCTGTACCCAAAAGTCATGAGGCACCAATAGCCAAAAACAAACCACATGAAGTAGAAGGGAGTCAGCAGCTAAGGTCTATCATCGTTCTGGTTTCTACGTCACAGCTCCTGCGCATTCTTTGCACGCGGGCGGCAATATTGTGGAAAAAGGGTGCTTTTTCGGAGGCACGTTACCTTGTTTTATTAACAACAAATTAAATTTTTAGCGTTGTATCCGAAATTGGGAGGTCAAGAACCCCCTTTTATCTCAACTTCACTGTTGAGGTACATTGCACTTTAAGTTCGGATTCAAAAAGGCCAAGTTCCTCAATTTCATCAATATCACTGTCTGACTCTGATCAATCGTCTGATAAGGGAGCATCGATTTCTGTTGAAGTTTGAATGCCTGGAAGATTATTTATTTTCACTCGCATTTTCGACTTGAGGAACGTATCGAGAGCTCTCTCAGTGATTTCTTCTCTCTCATCTTTACTCAAAAGAGAGTGATTTCCATATAATATCAAGTCGTCATTGAGGGTACTGTGTGACATAGAGAGGTGTGTGTCAGAGAGGGTGTTGCTCACGGTGCTAAACGCTCTCTCAACCTTTGAATTTGAGCATATGAAGGGTTTCAGTGACTTGAAAATGTAAACGGGGGTTTTAATGCTGTTCAGAAAAGTTAAAGACAAACGAGCGAAGAGAGCGTTAGCAAATGGAAACGAAGAAGCACCCCTGCCTTACCAACAAATAAGAAAAGACAAACATGTGTCAGTCCACTAAAAATCAATACGTTTCGAAAAGGAGTTTCTCAAGTGGGCGAGCCTACTACTCAGCAATGGATCATAACGATTGTCGGATTCCGGATGTCGCTCTTCATAAGGGAAATGTTTATTACTGGGCGCGCGATTAATCGCTCCCAAATGTAACCTTGGGCGCGTGCCTGCGCGCGCGCGCGCTATCGCTCACCCCCCACTGAAATCCCTGTAGCTACAGCTGAATTTCATGACAATATACTATACTTGAGTCCCTCATCTTGAACATAAGTACACATCAAAGACGTAGATACATAAACAGTACACTCTCAATAACGTGAACACTCAAGTGACCAATGAAAATGCTATAGTTATCGAGAGTCTGTGTTTTTGAGAAATTTTCAAATTTTCCCCTCTAGAATGGCTTAAAAACCATCTCCCAAACTAAAATTTGACAGAACTGAACAAGTATTAAAACATCTAGGTTTACCAACAAAAATCTAAAGGGACTATGGGAAATTGAGATTTATGAAAAACAGTGGAATTTACCAGAGTTGATGTGAAATGTCCTAGGAACCTAAGGATATATTCAAGGTATTGAGATCATTGAATCATCTAGAGTGTACTGTATAAAAATTTTATCCTTGTTTATATAATGTATGATGTGCATATGATTTTCAAAGGGACTTCCACTGTAAAACTTACAGCAAGATAAAAATTAATTTACAACCTGCGTTATATGACCCTCTCAATTTACAACTATCAATGAATTTTAGTGGGGTATTTAGCCATTGCTTGAGTGCTTTTACGATCATAAGACTGGTTAATTTTCATTGACATTCATGTGAGTTCTAACAGGGTTATACTGATTTCATAAAGCTTTTAGCATTATGTGGTTGCTTTTTATCATGTGACAAGCCCGTTGCCAAGTAGTTCTTTATGTTATTTCTAAAATCAGCATGATTGTGTATATATCTATACCTGAGCAATGGCTCGCACAAGAGAAATCATGAGAGCGTTTGTCCACTCTCACAAGCTATTTCTTACGAAAAGGCCTGACTACTATGTAGAATTCGCATAGGCTTCTTAGCCAAGCAATCAACAAAATTGTCTGCTTATCATGAGGCCCTACTGAACAATTGCCTTGCTCACCTCTAGTCTACAACATTAGTAAAAATAGTGCTTCAGTAAAAGCATCCAAAGTTTATAAAAATCAATAGTGGCATTATTAATTTCTACTTTTCATATTGCAAAATGCTCCTTAGCTGTTCTAAGTAACGAAATATTTTTTCAAAAAGATAAAGAATGAGTGAATATTACTATTACCTTCAATTGTAAGTCCAGTTGCAGTTGTCATTTTTGGAAGCTTGATTATCTTAACAGATACATACTCATTACTTCTCTTGTCAATACATTCATGGATAGTACAAAATGCACCTCTACAAAAAAAATGCAAACACAGGATGTTATCTATGAGAAGGTAGACTTACAGTGAACAGGAGAGAAACCAAAATAGCTTGCTGACAGAGAAGAAATTATCTTCATATAACACATAAATGCAACATGATGCTCAGATTTTATGTTGAACACATCATGCATTATACCTAAAACCTCTTTATAGCAAATAGCTTGGACACATGACCTACAATAACAAACTACTGAAATGTAGGATGAAAGTCTGTTAAAAATTGTTTACAGAAAGCTGTTGTTGCTGTTCTAGGTGATACTCAAGGAAAGCATGTGTGCAGTTCAAAATTAAATTTGAAATTTAAAAATTTTGAAAAAGTACATTGTTCTATCTTTGATAGAGTTTTAATACACAGAAAACAAGACATGAAGTCAACTTCAACATAACATGACTCCTCAGGGCCTGGGCCCAACATAACATATAAAAAGCAACTACAACAGCAACATAAATACACAACATACATATATGGAAAAAATTATGTTTACAAAAAATTTAACTTTACACAAAAAGTTTGACACAGGTTAGGAAAACAAATCCATATAAGAAATGTGCTAGCTATGTCTTTCCAGTTGTGATCATCACTTCTCTGTCAACTATATACTTGGTGTCAACGAATAAATTGTCTCTATTCATTTTGAATAAATGCCAGGAACTAGAATTAACTATATTGTTTTGTAATTCGTTCCAAATATTGGTAGTCCTCAAACCAAAAAACCTTTGATGAATGTCTCTTCAGCATCCCTGATTTTTAATCTTGAAATCATCCCCTCTTGCTACACTGTCACCCAACACCTCAAATAACCAATTAGTGTCATAATGGTCATGTCATAATAGTCATGTATGTACTTATAATAGGCTTCAATGATATCTCCTCACAATCCTCTACAAACAAGAGAAGGTAACTAGAATTCTCTCAATTGCTCCTTGTATCCATGATTTTTAAACCTACCATTACTCAAGCTTTTTTGAACATTCTCAATTATTTGCACATCTTTTTTGTGCCATGGAGACCACACCACACTACTGCATTCAAGGTGAGGCCTCACTAATCTTCAAAATAGATAAGGAAGCACTTTTTTGTCAATGTAGGTAAATGAGCATTTTATCATGCACATCATTCCTTTTGATACTATCTCTTCATGTATGCTAAACCTTAAATCTTTATCAACTTAGACTCCTAGGTCATTTTCACAGTCACTCCACTCACATTTCACTATGTACCATTCTCTTTCACTTCATAATCATGCTTTGCAATTTGATAACCATGATTATCAAAGAAAAGTTTTGATTTTTGTAATGGAGCTTGCAAAGAATGAGCTAATATCAATTTCTTGCATATAAAAAAGGTGAATTTTGGAACTTGAGCTTCATAATTTTCCTAACATTTTCTTAAGATTTTAGCCCCTTGAGCCTCATTTCCTTATGTACTTTTTCTTATAAAAAAAAGTGTAGACTAATAATAAAAGATTTTTCTACATAAAGCACACATGTAATGAAATAAATTCTGGATAAATTTCAATGAGTAAATAAACTTTGCAGCAGTCAAGGTTGTGTATCTGATTGTTGACTAAGTGAAAAATATGTTGATCATAGAGAGCTCACAGAGGAGAGGCATGGCTCAAAACTGTTTAACTCTGGCCAATGTACTTTGCCATCAAGTCAATGCAACCAAAGTAGCCTAATAATGTAAACTGCAAAATCTAACTTCTAAATATACTGCCAAACCACCAAGAGAAATTATAATAATGAAAAATTCAGTTTTAAGCCTGACAAATTATAGGACCAGTAAATGAACACAAACAATAGCAATTTTTTTTTCAAACCTCATGATAGTAATACAATCTAAGTATAAAATCATACACCTCACTTTACTAAGGCAGTGCATAATTGGCAAGTCAGCAATGTAAGTTTTGGCAATACAAGAAAGATACATCAACCTCAGAGTTAAATAATAACACCAATAATAATACAGTAATAATAATTATATATAGTGTATAACAGTAGAGGCTAGTAGCCTGTAACACATCAAAACACCAGGTTGGAAATTTTGCTGCATGCACCAATAAGAAAAATTTGTGCATGCAATTGTTGAAAGACCAGAGAAAAGATAATTAGTAGTTTTGCTTATAGGGGGGGCCCATTCCTTGAGTGCATCCCATGAACTTAGGTTGATCATCTTCAGCCCATATTGCATTTGTTACCATTTGATATGAAAACTAACATAAACAATTCTGGCATATGTAACTTGTCAAGTAGTTGGTGTGATAAACTCGAATGGCCTTTCTTACTAGGCTTTGGAAGACAGCTCAAGCAAGGAGGTTTTCTTATTCTCTATATAAGAAATGAAAGGACTATGAAGGCTAGTAATAACAGAAATTAAGCACAGTACCAATGGGAGGCTAGAGAACTTTCGCTCCCAACTTTTTCAAAGAATGTTTTCCTAAATATTAATTTTTAATTAATTTTCATTGCAGACTTTCTTCTAACTATGGAAATTAGCACCATGCTGTTCAGTGAAACTTTAGTTCTGGAGGATGTCTCTTTAGCCATTCCATAAGGTAAAATGAAAAACAATTCTAGCAAGCTCAACCAGCCCTTCTGGTATTATAGCTAAACAGTATTATAAACAGCCTACAGGTATAAACTCATAGGGCTATCCTAGAAAATAAACAAAATGAAAATCAAAAAATTCATTAACAGCTAAATTTCTAAGTTGCTTTTGTCTTGTATGTTTAATACTTACAGTTTTAGTAGCTAATCATTTTTTGGTGAACCACACTTTTTCATGGAGCACCTCCAGCATACTGTTTGAATGTAATGCACCCTGGCCTATTCCAAAGAAGCTCAAGGAGGTACTAGGGTATAGTGGACTCAATGCTATTTTGCCATCATGAGCTTTACAAAAATTCTGCACATGAGTATGGTTGCATCAATCTGAGAATGGCCACAAGGCTTTCTTACTTTCTGGAATCAACACATTTACTTATTATTTTCAGCTGTTTTAACAAAGTCTAGACAAATCCAACTTGATGGGTTTTCTTGTCACCTTAAATGGCTTTCTCTTTTCATTTCAGACAAGCCAATGGTGCAAACCTTTTATAGAGAGGTAAAAAACTGACTGTTTTCAAGATTGCATTAAATGGCATTAGTATAAAAATCATAATCATTTCAATGGTGTACCAATAACCATGCAATGGTCTTAAGCAAGTGCTAATTATAACAAAAGTAGTGGATGAAAATGTTTGTAATGGTACAGTATACGAAGGACAAGTACCATAACCAAATACGGTAAAAACTTTGGTAAATGATATTGTTGTTTGAGTTTGGGGCTATGTACTCTTCGTCCATTAAGCTGTCTGATTCTTCCCATCCCATTTGCTTCCTCCAATGCCAACACCACACTGTTGGGAATAGCCTGCTTTTCGCCTGCCATATATTATACCACGAACTGGATGAATTATAAGGATCCAAATGATATAGTTAAGCTCGTCAATTTTATGTCACGAGACATGATAATCAAAATATAGGCTACCTTAGTTGATACAAACTTCTTGTTTAATGATTGACTGGTTTCAAGGATGCCTTAAATTATCATGGAAATTAGCCTGATCGAAAAAGAAATTATTTCACTAAGTAGCTATTTACCTTCCGATCTCTCCCTGAAGCTGGTAATAATCCGGAAATCCCACGTCCATGTCTCACTAAGTAAGGATCCCTCTATGATTTCGTTTAGGCCCTCCAAAGGCAGAGCTAAGTTCTGCAGCCACCGTCTTATGTTAAATGAAACTTCATTCTCAACCTCGAAGTGCTCATATCGCTTATCTTAGTCTTAGCAATACTCTCTAAAATGACCAATAAATATTTAAATACAACCACAAGTGTTTTCATCCAACGTCAGCTGCTCTTGTGTTTAACTTTCTCCATTACTGTGCGAATCCGATTGACAATTTGTGTCATATGTGTATCCTGATAATTTACGGACCAGAATACAATTGTATGCACATTAGAGAGTATGTAGAGAAGTGAGTGCGCACAGCTGCAAAGATCATTCAGGGTCAAAGGGGCACAGGGCATAAAAGGAACTCAGTGTAAAAGCAAAAGCAGGCCGGCCATTACTCTAAGAGTAATCAGGGACTGCGGAGCAATATTTTTGTTGGAGGCTCTAGTAGACACAGAGGCGTATCCAGGCACTCGCAACACCCGAACTGGCGAAGGTCAGATTTTCTAATTGTACATTAGCTGTCAAAGATCCCTTTGAATAAAAGCTACCTTTCATTCTTATTTGACAATAATCAAATCAAACCCCTCGCCAACTATCAACAACCCCATGTCGTAACCGTGGTAACATTATCTGTTGTTTATCTTTGGCGATACTTGTTATTGTACGTTGTTTTTGGGCTCCCCTCAAGTATTGTTTGAATTGGGTGATCCCCAACATCATAAATTACACAGAGCCAATTATTGTGTGCGACCTTCACATAAAATTAGCATCTACTTATCTGTGCGTGCGCAGAAAAATAGTACGTGAAAAGTATAACCACAAAAGCTGTGCGAACTTCGGAATGGGTGGTGCTATCGGTCTCTCAAAAATCAATAGGAAAGTGAATGGAGAACATGGTTGTGCGAATGTGGCTAAGGTAGATGCGATGGATGTTATATGGAAGAGAGCGTGGGATAACCCTATACTTCCTGTCTCTTGATAACCCTCTCTTCTGCTAGGATATCTTGTGCGTACAGTTTGCCCAATTTTCCCTAATATCCAGCTGACTGGATTCAATTGCAAATTGAGGAAGTAGCATGAATCTACGAAGGTCTATTAGCAGTCTCCATATGGGATGTGAATGGCACTTTTACCAAAGAAGATAACAGTCCAATACTGTGGCTATTCTATCTGTATTTGTGGCATTTGTTGCCATCGATTTCAGTTGGGTATGCATGGTAAGCACTTGCATAACCATCGATTTCTGCAGGAAGTGTAGACCAAGCTCCCATTTTGTTACAACAAGAATGTATGCCAAGGCTGCAAGTCAATAACACTCAGTGAAAGTTAATAAATAATAGCATTTCTAGATGTTGAGCGAATGCACATGGCTTGGACCGTAGTGGGCCTACTCGTTGTCTGATTTATCTATCTGCAATTCTCACCAGCTGACAATTCGATTTACTCACAGATATTTATCAGAAAGTTAACTAGACCTCAATGTAAACTCAATATACCTTATTGGGAAGGTGTCATTATCGGGTGATGTTTACTGGAAAGAAATTATAACTTTTTTCCATAAGAAAGTGGTCAATACGAAAATAGTGCTGAAGATATCGTTACTCCTTGCTGCTGACTGAAAATGAAAAATCATTGCACTTATTATGTAGATATTACGGGTTCTCTCTGCTTTATATGGGATTGTATTAGGTAGCAGTATTTGGGTTGGAATAGGGACTCTGCGGGTGTGGTTTGTAGGTATGACCTATGGGTGTGATTATTTGGGCGTGGCACTTATTTCGCAAATTGTGCGA
Source organism: Mastigias papua (assembly GCA_964019165.1). Classification (NCBI taxonomy): domain Eukaryota; kingdom Metazoa; phylum Cnidaria; class Scyphozoa; order Rhizostomeae; family Mastigiidae; genus Mastigias; species Mastigias papua. Next base: position 259,803 of record OZ025270.1, read on the forward strand.
ATGTCAAGATTTGTCCTGGATCTGCCCCTGAGTAGACAAACTAAAACTGCAGGGATACAGAGTGCTAACAGCGGATACTTAGGTACATTTGCGAGAAAAAGTGGTGGAGCTACCGCCTCCCAGCCTCTCCGGTCCCACCGTCCATGAAGGAAGTGTTCATCAAAGATTGTAGAGAGGGGTCTAGGGGCGTAGCCCGGGAAATTTTTACGGACGACGGCCTTCAAGCTCTCACAAATTGCAAGGAAACCCTTTGCTGAATATTTTCCTCCAATGCTTCACTTACATTAGCTATGATTTACGGACAATATTTTACTTAGCCCCTCAATTAATTTCACAACGTTTAGGAAATCTCTCGTGAATAATAAATTAGAAAATTGTCTGTCCATGCCCCCATCCCCCCCTTGAGTACGCCACTGCATGATACCTTCGAATAATTACTTTAAAGTATCGACACGTTTGTTAACTATAACTACTGCTGTAATACAAGCTGGAAGCCTGTTACAGATGAAACCTCAATTCTAGTGTTGTTGCTACTAGTCGATGTTCCAGAAGAACATGTAACATGTTTTATGGGAGGGTTCCTTGAAGAAAATCAACATCTGTGCTGAAGGGCTACCCTCCCCCTTAGCTAAATATATGAAATATGAAATATATGAAGCAGATAAAAATGCTTTTAAAATTTTGGTGAAAGTAAGGTGAGATTTGGAATAAAAATTTGTTTTGAAAAATGTAAAATTGAAATTGATTGGAATATTTTGCTATGTTTTTCAGGAACATCCTTTATACTTAAAGAATAATTACGATACTGGTTAGAATCTTTGCAATCATCGCTTCTCTGTCCATAACGTATTAAGTGTCTCCAAATAGATTATCCAGTTTCATTTTAAAAGAATACAAGCAAATCGAATTAACTATCCTATGAGGTAATTTGTTCAAAAAATATCAACAGTTCTCATATTAAGTTTTTACGGACCTCTCTGCGACATCCCTGTTTTTTTAATCTTAAAGTCATTTCTTCTTGTAATATTGTTATCATGAGCTTCAAATACATTCTCGGTGTTGTAGCAACCACGGATATATTTCTACGCTTCAATAAGGTCACCCCACAATCTTCTCTAGATAAGAGATGTTAATTGGAATTCTGCTAGACGCTCCTCATAATTACGATTTTCCAAATCTGCCACAACTCCAGACGCTCTTCTTTGTACATTTTCGATTATTTCTACATCTTTTTTGTACCTTGGCGACCATACCACATTACTGTATTCGAGATGAGGTCTCACTAAACGTTTGAATAGGCAAAGAAACCTTTCTTTATCGATGCAGGTAAATGATATTTTCATCATACCCATTAATCTGTTAGCTCTATTTGCTATTAATTCTGCGTGTCTACTAAACTTTAACTCATTGTCAACATAAACTCCTAAATCTTTCTCGCAATTACTTATTTCAAGCTTCACTTGGGTACCATTCTCTAATTGCATAACAATGCATTTGTAGCATTGAACCTCAGCTGACATTTGTCGGCCCAACACTGGAATCTCCCAAAACCTGACTACAAGATGTTTGAACCTTCAACATTTTGAACCTGGTAAAATACCTTAGTATCATCAGCAAACATTCCTATAGTGCCATGCACTACCTCTGGCATGTCCTTTACATAGCATGAAACATAAGGGGACCCATGACACTTCCTTGGGGGATGCCACTGGTGCCCAACTCGAGTAGGGGCCGCTTACAGTTACTCTTTGTCTACGCCCTGATAAAAAACTACTAATCCATTTAAAGACCTTGCCTTTGATTCCATAACCATCCAACTTAGCTAAAAGTTAGTTAAACTTTGTTGATGTGGTACAGTGTCAAATGCTTTTGCACAGTCAATGTAGATTGCGCAATTAATTAGCACAGCAGTCTTCTGATCTAAACATCGTGAGTTCGAATCCGCTCTGGGACCAAAAGAAATTTTCCAATTGTGGTAGCCTACTTATGACGTAATATATATACATATATATATATATATATATATATATATATATATATATATATATATATATATATATATATATATATATATATATATATATATATATATATATATATATATATATATATATATATATATATATATATATATATATATATATATATATATATATATATATATAGATTCCACCGCTATTCTTTTGTGCCTGGATGGCGCAATTGATTAGCACAGGAGTCTTCTGATCTTAACATCGTGAGTTCGAATCCGCACTGGGGCCAAAATAAATTTTCCAATTGTGGTAGCCCACTCATGACTTAGTATTTACCTATGTCAGCCTGTAATATTTATTTATTTACATGTTTATTTATTTATTTATTTTAAAAGCTGGATCACTATTTATATCAATTTTAAATTTTACAATGTTATCCAATCTAAATCATCATAAAGATACATACATTCACTTATTTCTATGTCTTCAATTGTATTTTCGCCACTGTGATTGCCAAAGGTTGGCATACTTTCCACATCCTCGATTGTAAATACAATCCTGAAGTATTCGCTAAGTTCCTCTGCTTTATCTCTGTCATTTTCAGTTAAGTCAGCACTACTTTTAATTAAGTTGGGCACTGCACATCTTGTTTTTAATCATCTTGTCATTTGCAAAGGTTTTAGGACCACAGTTTTGCAGGTTGGGCCCTGGTAAACAACTGACTTGAGTTCCATGGTACCTCACGGGATTCTCAAATATTTGCTCGGGGACTTCTATTTTTAAGAATATTACAGGGCTTCTGGACCCGTGCCCAATCGGTCTGTAAATTCTGTCCTGAAATAAACCTGAACAGCTGTATCTGCAGCCTCCATACTACTATAAGTATTGTTTGATTTATTGTATAATAGCCTTATATCTCATTTACATTATGGGTGTTTCATATTGAAATGCTATTAGCAAATTTGTGCTTTACTAAGTTGATGATTCATCTGGATCATACAACGCAGAATCTATATTACATCATATCGAGTGATACTGCATGCAGTGGTGGACACCTTGCTGCTTAGTGAGGAAGGTGTTAAGAAAGGACCGCGGGATTTAAGATCAACTACCAGTGGCATCCTGAATATCTCTTGAGCAGATGGTGTGACAAGACTTTACAAACAGGTTTGAACAAGGTCCCATAATTTCCCATAGTCTTGGGTCGCTATTTTTCAATATCTTCATTAATGATCTGCTTTTTGCAATGAAACAGTTGAAAATTTTTAACTTTGGAACCGACACTTCAATGCATACATATGGAAAGGTATGGATAGTGTGGTATTATGGCAGTGACGAAGACCTGCTAAGGGGCAACTTTGACACAGCGAAATGAAATCAAAATGAAATGAACTTGACTATGAATGCATTGTCGGATGCTTTTCAGATAAATTCTCTTGAACCTTGTCTGGTAAATTCTCCTTGCTTTTCAGATAAGTTTTCTTGAATGAGGACAGGAGGAAGCTTTCCCACCCCCAAAACATAGGTGTCCTTGTCCGCAATGCACATAAGGGACATGTTCACAGAAACTTCAAACCTGCCTTCAACACCGAAAATGACGAATCTATCCCTGAATCAGGGACTAGTAACACACCAGACATGGAATCTATAGCAGTAAATGAGAAGGGCGTCAAAAAACTGATACAAAACCTAATCATAAGGCCTCTGGTCCTGATGAAATTCCGTCAAGATTCCTTAAAAAGAGTATGCAGGTACCATAGCACCAATCCTCACAAAGATTTCCCAAAGATCTCTCAATCTAGAAGCTATCCCAGAGGAATGGAAAAAGACCAAAGTTACACCAGCCTTTAAGAAAGGAATTAAAAATGACCTTTGCAATTACAGACCTATCCCGCTCACTTGCATAGCATGTAAAATCCTGTAGCATATTGTTTGCTCCATAATTGTAAACCATCTTGAGACTTTCAATATCTTATGTGAAGCCCAACACGGTTTTAGAAATCGTGGATTATGCGAATCGCAACTACTCTTATGCATTGATGACATTGCAAGGTACTTAGATAAAGGCGAGCAAGCTGATATCTTAGATTTTCAAAAAGCCTTTGACAAGGTAACACACAAAAGACTAATTCATAAGCTTAAGCATTATGGAATTAGGGGTCAACTGAATAATTGGATTATGAGTTTCTTGTCTAACAGTTCTCAAACCGTTGTATTGAATAGAGTTAGATCCGATGAAGTCAAGGTAACATCAGGGTGTTCCACAAGGATCGGTACTTGGCCCTCTTTCATTCACACTATTCATCAATGATCTGCCATGCGCAGTCAAAAGCAAAGTGCGTCTATTTGCTGACGATTGCATTGTATACAGCAAAATCAAATGCAATCAAGATATGGAGGCTCTACAAGAAGATATTGATACTATGAGGGATTGAGCTAAAGATTCACTTATATCATTCCACCCTGAGAAATGTGAATTGCTAAGGGTTACAAACAAAAGAGCATCAGTCAAAGGAGTTTACAAAATGAGTGCATCACATTCTCAAGGAAGTTAATGATAAAAAATACCTTGGAGTGGCACTACAATCCAAGATGAACTGGAATAATCACATTCAGAACATTTGCCCAAGGGCAAATAGTACCCTAAGAGTGCTTTGTGGAAATATGGGAAGCTTTCCCCGTAAAGTTAATGAAAGATTTTATAAAAACACTAGTAAGATCCATAGTTGAATACTCTAGTGCAGTCTGGGATCCTCATACAACTAAAAATATTGACAAGCTAGAAAGAATCCAGAGAAGAGCAGCAAGATTAGCGTACGATAACTACGATAGACTTGCCAGTCCTAGTGTCATGATTGAAGAACTCGTATGGGAGCCATTGATTAAAAGAAGAACCAAGGCAAAAGCAATAATAGCCTATAATATCTTCAATCAGCTGATTGGCATTCCATGAGAAAGGTTCAGTCGGTCTACCATTAACTATACGAGGAGTCAAACAACTCTCCGGGTACCTTATTGCCGTACGAATACCTATAAGTATTCATACCATCCAAGTACTGCAAAATTGTGGAACAATGTGTTGCATCACCTGAGGCACATAACTCAGTCAAAATTCCAGATATCATTATTTTAAATTTTGTGAATAACCACTGAACAAAAGAAGTTTTCCAGGAGTACTAGCAGTTCTAGCATGAAAGGCCATGTGAGCCTACACAGAGGAGTTTTCCGGCTGCTGTTGAATATAAATATCTTGTGACCCCACTTGATTGGTGGTTGTTCATGGTTTATCGTCTATGTTCGTGTTTTCATTGGATAACAATACAATGTGCGAGAGAAAGTACATGAAAGCTTTTGGTTTTCCTCACTTGCAGATTGTTTTCTGAACTTCCTTTGGGAAGTAAACTCACTTGTGCACCGGAAATAACTCAGTTGAGCAACGGAAAAGAATATTCTCCAGCCATAGAACTGCATTGGAGTGACTCATTTTAACAGGAAGTGCTTCCACAGCGATACAAGTGTCGATATGACTTAAAATCTGTTCATATTATTACATTGTAGCGAGTATACATGGATTAGGCCTTTTCTACGTACCATTGCAACTTTGCAAGTCAAAAGGGAGGGTAACAAAATGTGTACCCTAAGGATAGCACACCAAGAGATATAACCCTGAAGTACTATATCATACGATCAATCAACCTTTCAAAGGCAGGGGCACTTGTTGAGCTGAATTTCCTAGTATGTAGCATAGTTCACTAGGGCTTTTCAGTAAGGTTTCGTTACTATTCGCCTACTTCAGTTCTTATAGGTAAAGCCTTTTCATGGGTAAAATTGAGTTCGCCATAATCATAATTCATCACGGACCTCCTGCAATCTCCTTTGAGCCCAGCATGGGACTGATGAGAAAGTACCATTCCTTCACTTTTTCTATTATGTGTTCTGACAGCACACTTAGATCTTTGTTTAAAGGTATGAAACGATTCGCAGCCTTAGGGTAAAATGTATTTTATTTGTTTACGTGTATTCTTTCGATAGATAGCAGTGGCACTAGCCAACTAACAAGCACGGCGTCACTGGGGAGCTATGGAAGCTTCAGCCCCCCAAGCTTTGCCAGCTAGCGATTTTTCTACTCTTTATCAAGCAATGTCATTATTTATAGCCCCCTACCTTCTATTTGGTGGCGCCGTGCCTGATAATTGTAAATTATGTTCTCATATTTGCTGATAATAGATGAAGTCGAAGCATTTAAGACATTAGTTCATTGTTTTTATCCTCTTTGGTATGAAACCTGCTGTTAAGTAATATGGCAAGGTACTCATGCATGCCAATAACGATGCAGTGCCTTTACTTACTTCTTTCAGAACTATCGGTACGAATTTGCCATGGGCGTGGCCACGAAACAGATGTAAAAAGGCCATTCTTGATTGTTTGATGCACGTTGTCCAACAAATTATGCACCCATTATATATTACGTTTCGCGCTCGTTTGTGCCTCGGTCAGTTTTGAACCTGGATCCACCCCTGCTGTTAGCAGTAGAGAAAAAAGAATATTATGAGCTTTCAGGGGCTCTTTAGAGCACATTCATTTAGTATAGTCCTAATAGCACTAATTAATATAAAACCTAAAATTTTTTAACAAATTGTGTTACTTACTTTAGGTAACTTATATATTGTGCGTAATAACCTATGTAGGTTTTTGTACATGAATAAACTATAGATAAAACTCCCAGCTGCACTTCAAATGACAACAGCAACAACAATTTTTGATCAAGACATCAAGTACATCATTGGTTACCGACATCATTGATAAAGAAATCTGTTCTTGGTAAGCCATGAACATCCTTAACCCCGAAAAGATTGTTGTCGGAGGGAGAAGATACAGAAAGTTGTATTTTGCAAACAGCAACACCAGCGAGTCGCAACTATCACAACAAAAGATGTCCAACTCACAAGGTACCTAAGCACAAGATTCAGAGTTCCTAGGAAAGACCCGTCAGACAACTTTTCAGTCTTAGCATCTTCTATAAGTAGATCTATTTAAACGCTAGAAGAAAATACTTGGAAGTACACATTATAATAGTCAATAATATGGTATTTTATTGAAGAGTGCAGTTTGCATTGCTAGGATTCTTTCCTTGGCGATTTCTATTGATATACATATGCTGTTTGTTAGCAAATTTAAGATTTAGCTCAATGTCACCAACAGTCATGGCTTTTTTTTTTTAGATAGATAAAGCCTTTTCAAAATGCTGTACTGAGTTTATACACTGCATAGCCTAACAACTGCCGTTTTAGATGTGGGAATAACTTCTGAAGGAGTTTAGACTCCTTGCTTCTCTTGAGTTTGAAAATGTATTATATTTTGATTTGATAACTACTCAAAAGCTATATAATAAACATATACTTCATAGATAAAATAGACAGAGCTCAGCCTTGTTTTCATCAGTATTCGTCTGGGTTGTATTGAACTCCAGGTGGCAACTTTAAATCTGCTCTTTTGTATGTATTAAGTTTTAAGAGATTTTCTGCCGTCTGCCATTTTCATCTATTTCAATATATATCTCATGGTATATCAGTCTATAGTGGTACATCCCTTTGTGACTTTAAAGTTAGCCTGTTAGCTTAATTTTTTATTTCTCATAGTAGAATGGCCTAGAATCATCTTGTTAGCATCCCTTTCTGGATCATCTGAACTAGGAACTAGGCCACATCAACTGAAGTGAAGCTTTACTTAGCTTAGATTTTGAATTAAGCAAAATGTCATAACCTGAGTTTTGAGAATGTTCATTGCTCAAGAGCTTTTTGAGAATATTTGTTGAGAACTTGTTGAGCTCTGTTCCCTGTTGTGAGCTACATGTGCATACATTATTTTTATCAATCCTCCAGAAATTTCAAATGATGTATATTGGGAAGATGAGCAATGTGATATTGAACAAGAGACCTTTTCATGTATAGAAAAGACAGATAAAGGATATGTTATTCATTGTAAAGATATACCAAGTTACTATTTCAAATTTATATGTGGAAAAAAGAATGAAGCAAAAACAAGACTTGAAAAGGAAACTAATACGCAAATTTGGATACCAAAGCCTGGCCTAGAGGGTGATATTGGTAAAGTATAAATAGTTAAGTTTTCTTGGTATCAAAATCTGACAGGTGCACCCAGTTTATATGAGAGATAATTTTCCAATTTAGTTAAGAGAATGCAACATTGCTGTTTAATTTTCTTTTCTAGTGATCTATTGTCATCAAGAGTAGTACATGTTCATCATCAGCTTTACAGCTCTGTGCTGTCAGATGCCTTCATGTAACAATATACAGTAAAACCCACATATTTCATGTAGGCCACTTCCAGGATGTTGGAGGTACCCAATGTCCTCTGTACCTTCAGCAGGAAGTCTGGTCATAAATTGATTATAGCATGGGCTCCAAGGATAGAATAACATAGTGAAGAACACACATGTGTTTATTGACATATATGTAAAGTCATTTATCTGGATTGCAGTGAATAAATAGCATGTACTTAGACCAAATGGACCAAAATATATATAGTTTGATTTATGCATATGTCTGCATCTTGTTGTACAGAATTTCTTGGACTTGATAATTCTGTCCAGAATGCATCAAAATCTGGATAAACCCAATCCAAACTTTGCTAGCTTTACTGTATTAGTCATAGTCCAGTTTCACTTCCAGACTAAAGCAATACCTGGTATTTTCTTATTCAGATTGCTATTCCAGTTGTCCTCACTTTTTCAAATTGTTAACTGTTTTTCTAGTTATCAGAGGTCAAGACAGAGCTGGTCTGTTTTCAGCTAAATCACGTATTGAGCTCATTGTTGACTCTGCCCGAAAACGAAGTAAACCAACACATTTCATATCAATACCACTATGTTGTGAAGCTACCAGAGACAAGTTCCTGGTTTTTAAGGACTTAGTCATACAAGAGTGCTCAAAGGTTGGTACCATATTGAATCTCCCAGAGTGTTTTGTTGAACACTGCATTTTATGCTTTTTACAGTTTTTTAGACTTATAAAATAGACATAGCTGATATCTATTGCCAAATTTAGCAGAACAGCAAATTTGAACATCAGCAGACAATATTAGAAATGTGAAATATTGCAGGACAGTTTAACATGTAGGTATCTTACAGTATAAGTTGCCTGCACTGAAGTTATATGTTAATTATGAAGCAATAAGTCAGATATAACCCACATGTATAAACCACAAACAGAAACACAACTGATTACATCTATTAAAGCAACATTGTATGAGGAACATAGTAAGCAACATGTTCTTCAAGAAGAGCATCAGGCATGGTAAAAGAAACAGTTTAAATTTTCCTATGCCACACGATTTGGATCTTCCTAGCAGTTACAGAACTGAACAATAATTTCAAAGCAAACCTTAAGACTTAAGTATTTCAAGAAATATCCATTATTGAAATGAAATATATCTGCCTTTCTTTTCCACGCAGCAAGAAAGTCTTTCATCCAAATCAAATGGCATCAGTTATGATGCGCACATAGCCTTATCCCAAAGGAAACTGTAGAAATCTCAATTGCTCTTTTGTGATGATCTTTCTTTGTGACTAAATAACATAGACATCAATGGCTCACTACAGCACAAAAAGCAGCAACATTTTTTTGACTAAATAACATAGACACATCACGTACTGAACGATTTTTTCATCCAAAAATAAGCCACTGTATATGCCCTATCATCCTGTTTAGTTCTGTGGTCCCTAGAATTTTCTGGCCTTACCACTGAGGACTCAGTGATTTACTATGCTTTCCAAACAAAGTAGCTAGTTTTGAAATTGTATAAGTAAATCTTTTATGTTCATTTCATTCAGTGCTTCACCTGAAATCTATTCATTGCTATAGACATTTGTCAAGGTGCAGACTCAATCCCCTTCTGCTGCTTCTTTGTTATAGACAAAGAGGCAATACCCTCTCCTCTTTTGACATCCCTGTTGATGACAGTTGAGGTCTTGTCAGTTCTTTAAATTGGTAGCAATTCTGCGATAAATATGTTAGCTTGGTATTTTTTATGAAACTATTACATCACATTTGATTATGTGAAGCCATAATCTTCTGCAAATAATACCATAAATCAGCTATGTTGAATGAAATTTTAATTAAAATGAGAGAAAATGTTTCTCGCCATGCTACCTATTCCAGACTTTTATTGAGCTGCAATTTCCTGCCAACACATCAATGTTTGATTGAAATCTGTAAGCAGCCATTGTTCCTCAAATTCTGCGTACAAAAACTGAATTACTGGAAACATTGATCCAATAATAATAAAACTAATAGTACTGTAATGAGTGAATCTATATAGAGGAGTTTACACTTCAACAAATAATGCTGTTATCAACATGTGTCCTGATTAAAGTAAAAGGAACACTGATATTGAAAACAAAACCTAGCTTGTTATAAATTATTAGCAGATTGTTAGTAAATTGTACAATCAATGATGATTATCAGCTATATATACTTCCGTGGTGAAATATATAACATAGCATTTTAAAGCATAAGGATGAATTTCTTCTTAAGACATTTGCTGAAGTCTGTGAAAGATTCAGTTCTTCTGATTGCAATAGGCAGTTTTTTAAAGAAATTTTACTGATGGAATGACTAGATAGATTGACCTGTTTGACACGCTGGAGGCTTGTGGGCTTGCAGATGATTTTAATTCTTCTCTCACTACAAGAGTTTTAGGAGCAAATTTTTGAAGACAGCCTTGACATGTCTACCTCATAGAAAATAATATTATTATTCAAGTATCACAAATGCTCCCTCTATTAATCTTGTCCTAGAATATTTGTAGGTATGTAACACTGTATAAGTAATTGTTTATAAATGATGAATTTTTCGATTTTATGCAACTTTCCATTTCAGTGCAGGGGTTTTGATGAGGGGATCATTCAGATCCCTGAAAAGCTTCATTTGACGATGGGAGTAATGGCTCTGATGAGTGAAAAGGAAATCGTAAGTCTCTAGGAACTTCACTTTTGAAAACTATTGTTGAAAATGAAGAAAATGAAAGCTGACAACTGCAGGTAATGAAGAATGGCAAAGAAAAGAAACCCAATTAGTGAATAGGTCTAAAATTACCAAACAGGTTCCAATGGATTCCAGTCATGGAACAGGTTTTGGTTTAGCTTACCAAACGGATTCCAATGGATTCCAGTCATCGAATGGGTTCCAACTCTCATTCATAATGGAAATGTGAGTCGCTGTATTCTGTATGCAGAAATCTGAGTAGCTTTTTATTGAAATCATACTTTATTTATAGATAATTTTTATGTCATCAAGTGGCACCTTAAGGAGGATCTTGTTTACAGGGTATAAATTGGATCCTTGTTAACGCAGCTAGAAGAACATATTTATGGCGCATTTGTTCGTCTAGCCCATAGTTATAAATTGCCTGAATGTCTTTTCCGTTAGGCAAAGGCTGCTGCTTTACTACAAGGTCTTCAAGACGAAATCAAAAAGTAAGAGCATTCAACACGATTCAGGACACCTTTCCGATTTGAAAACAATAGCTGATCAATTATTTCGCAAAGACATTGCAAGCTCTTCTCATGCTCATATATTTACAGTTCTTTATCGAAGTCAAGCTGTTTCTTAAGCAACTATTGTTTTTTAATCCGACCAATATTTTCATGCTTTACCATACCTCCATTTTTAGTATCAATTGCTAACGAGTTTGATTATTTTGAGTAGTTGTGCTCCTTTTCACTTTTAATAGTGTGCCTTTTTGCTGTTAATTTGCGTGTACCTTTTGTTTCTTTCTGCAGCAAGTTTATAGGTGGGAAACCGTTAAGAATCATTCTTGAAGGAGTCGAATGCATGAATGATGACCCATCAGAGGTCGTAGTTTTGTATGCAAAAGTGAGACTAGCTGATAACTCAAGCAGGTAAATATGACAGTAAAGCACTCCTTGGACCGCTTTACTTTTTCTCATAAAACTTTAAGAAACGCAATAAACAGTATATTTGATAGGCTATACGCCATTCATGGTGGGAAAGGACTTTTTTGTCAGCGAGTTCGAACTGTGGCCGACATTAACGATCCTACAACTGTGAATACTTATCCTAAATTGTCTTATATGCATACACCTGCAAACACCCACAGGTCATACCCACCAGCACACAGTATATTATATAAACTCAAAATAGTTAGAAGCACAAAGCTTTAGGTACAAAATTGGTGTTAAGGAGGATATCAAGTTTTGTCATCAAATGTGCTTTATTCTCTCTTGAAGAATCATTTTGTTTATAATGAAAGGAAGTTTGTCCTCTTCCTTACGTGTTGACAAACCAAATAAAATCTCCCATATCATGAGTAGAATTATTGCTCATTTCAAATTGCTTGGCAATGTTCTTTGATGGAAAGCATTGCGACTCAAGTTACTTTTCACAGTTTTGCTAGACATTTTTCCGATTTGTTGCTGACAAATATAATCTTTAAAATGATACAACTTGACTTTTTTGAGTTGATGGTAACAGTCACTCCATTTGATTGCAGATTTTTCAAAGCTAATTATATGCCTGCTTCCTTTGAATTTCTTTCATTCTCATTGAAGATACTTGTTCGTCATTCTTTTTTTATCTTAATGTTTCATTATTATTTATATCTTATATATTTAGTTACTTCTAGTCCAAATCATTCAGACTTTTTAATTCCCTTTCTTCAGATTGCAAAGACTGGCAGACTTTATTGTAGAGACATTTGTTTCAGCTGGGCTTATGAAAAAAGAATATGAAAGCGTTAAGCTTCATGCCACAGTTATAAACACTAATTTTAAAAAGGCAAATGATAAAGACAATCAGAGCGCCAATTCAAATAAGTCTGAGAATAGAAAGCATAAACTTTCATATTTTGATGCAAGGAAAGTATTTCAAGTAAGTATTAGGCAAGCTACGTTTCTCACATGTGGTATTTAGAACTTCAGCTACCTAGGATGATTATCTCATGATTACTGGTGTCTTTGAAGTTGGCATTTCATAATCCATTATTAATTCTATATGCGGTTCATTATGGATTTTCATCAAATCCAATGCTTGCCATGCTCAACAGAATTTTCAATAATAAAGACCCTATGACTTGTAGTTTCATCCGTCATAGTTACTCCCGTTTTACACACACACACACACACACACACACACACACACACACACACACACACACACACACACACACACACACACACACACACACACACACACACACACACACACAAAACAAACAAACACACACACACACACACACACACACACACACACACACACACACACACACAAACAGGCACAAACAGGCACAAACAGGCACACACACACACACACACGAACACACACATATATAAATATATATATATATATATATATATATTTATATTTATATTTATATTTATATTTATATATATATATACACAATCAGTAGCTAGCGAGTAACCAGGATTTCTCCTTTTTCGGTGCAAACGGAAAGGTTGACATAATGCTCAGAAAAACCAGGAGAAAATTAAAATTTGCCACCACCTGGGATCGAAGCAGGGTCTCTCGCATTCCGGGCAAGCGTCGTAACCACTAGACCACAGTGGCTTGTTTTAACTTCCCTGGTTTTTAGCACCTTATGGTCACTTTCGGCTTTCGCCTTTATCAAGCAGCTCTAATATACACAATCAGTAGCTAGCGAGTAACCAGGATTTCTCCTTTTTCGGTGCAAACGGAAAGGTTGACATAATGCTCAGAAAAACCAGGAGAAAATTAAAATTTATATATATATATATATATATATATATATATATATATATATATATATATATATATATATATATATATATATATATATATATATATATATATATATATATATATATATATATACATGTACATATATGCATAATGTATATATTTATACATGTACATATATGCATAATGTATGGAGAAGTTCAAAAATATAGTCTTGTGTTGTAAACGTTTTGATTGTTCATCTTCATCAGTACTTATTATCATATACATAATGTAAGTATGTATACATTAAAAGTAAAATTGCGAGGAAATAACCATCCGGAACAGGATTCGAGCACGCGACCCCTGACTTTATACGTCCAATGTACAACAGGTCCAATGCACTTTGTAATGGAGCTGCGATGGCTCCCCTGTAAAAATTGGCGAAAAGAGGAGCATTTTGAGCACACCACTAACCCTTGAACATCGATTTGGAAGCGTGATTCGATAGCTCATTTGGTAGAGCGCTTGACGTATTTGAAACTACCTAGCTTCCTATCTAATTTGCAATTATTTAACAACTGAAGTTTGAGGTTGACATATCTTTCAAACTTAACTGTTGTATTCTTTCTTCCTAATAGTTTTGTGAAAGTTTCGAATTTGGAGAAATTGATTGTGAGACAATGCATCTTTCAAAGAGAGGCCAATATGGACCAGATGGCTTTTATCACTGTGAATCGTCAGTAGAACTTTCGATATAAGCCTGCCTTTGGGAACCGTTATGTACGATAGTGGAATTCGTGTTAATTTTAGATGCATCATGATACTATCACAAAAATACATTTGTCAATTTACAAATATGTATTGTTACTACTTCCTGAAGTTTTGATGGCAGGTAATCTCTTTTTATGAAGTTATGTCCAAAAACCAGTAATTTCTTATCCATGCAAGCCCTATATCCTCGAATTGCCCCCTCGAATAAGTCTCCTCAAATAAGCCCCCTAGAATAAGCTCCCATTGTATAAGCCCCCCTCGAATAAGCCCCTACCACAGAGGATGCCATAAAGATCTTCATATATACTTATACTTACATTTAGACTAGTCTTTTTAATACTATGGAGATTAGGAGTTTTGACAATGAGCTTTTTATGCAGCATTAACAGCCAACATTACAATGCAGCGTACGATTGGCTGTTTCTTGCCAAGACACGCAATGGAGAGAGTCACTTGTTTCCCTGACAGGAAAACAGGTGCTATAATGTACCCCCGTCCTGTTAAAGTTATCATCCAATTTTTGAATATGAAATTTGATCAGTGTGCGACAGAGAGAGGGAGAGAGACATTATGTAGTAGTAGTTGTAACTAGACTATCGGTTTAATGTTACAGTGATGGTCTATCAAACCAAGATATTTAGAGTTGCGTAAACTACAAACAATATACAACACATAGGCCATTGTTTCCAGAGACATGTAAATTTCTACCTACATACATATGACTAAGATCGTTCTGTCTAGTATCATCTACCTCATCATGCATCGCATTTAAACTTTCAGCTTCTCCGGCGGAGGTTTGGCATATATTCATTAAGACACGATTTCACTTGCAAATGTATCATGTCCGATGGGCGAAAGGTCATTCTGCCCTGTGGCCATCTCATCATGTCTGGTAGGCAAACTTTTAACTTTAAGTTCTCTGGTAGAGCTGGTGTAAGCAATACACCTAGCTGGATAAATTGTTTAGTTCTTTTGGTGAAAATGTCACTTGCAGATTACTTGCAAATTTGCATGTCTGGCGGACAAGAGATCATTCTGTCATGTGTTACTTTCACTATGCCTGTTAGGCAAACTTTTAGGTTGTTTGGTAGAGCTGGTATAAGCAATAAATTTAGCTAACAGGCAAACTGCTGAGTTCTCTGGTAGAGCTCGTATACCGTAAATCCTCGAATTAGCCCCCCCTCGAATAAGTCCCCCCTCGAATAAGCCCCATGCTAGAACTTCAAATTGTTAATAAGCCCCCCCTCGAATAAACCCCCACCCCAGATGATGATGAAAACTTTGACAAAGATTAATACTTAAATTTAGACTGTTCTTGTAATAGAAAGGAGAAAAGGAACTTTGACAATGAGCTTTTTATACGACATTTGTCAAATTAAGCCCCCCCCTCGAATAAGCCCCCACCCAAAAAGCATCAAAAATAAATAAGCCCCCAGGGGGGCTAATTCGAGGATTTACGGTACTCAATAAACCTAGCTCCTAGCAACACTAGTACCCAGATACGGGGCGTTCTTTCGAGGAAGTACGGTATGGTTTAACAATCAAATGCTTTTATGAGGTCCATAAGTAGGGCAACTATATATCCTTTTTTTATCGACATGTTTTCTACAAATTCCAGCACTTTAGCAAGAGTTTGTTTAATCCAATGGTTGGGTGGTTGGGTGGCTGGGCGGCCCGAGTGAACCTGGGGGTATATTTCCTGGAGATCCCTGACTTCGCAGAACTTCAAATTGGAGACATTTTGGCCGAAAGTTATGGCGCAGAATTATTCTACGAGCAATTTTGGCGCAACGATCATTGAAATCATCACAACCAACTGACATTTTGTAAACATAATCGTTAACTTACACCTCTTTCTGCCCAGCGCAATTAGGACTACAGACTGTAAACTAGATCCGAGTCTGTTTCGGCTACCCTTTTCCTATATCCATCACCTGCTTCCATGATTTCACTATTTACCCATTGCTGGGGCTCTAACAGGTGCTACCACTCTGAGCAAGAATGGACCTGGGAGTGATGGTAACTAGGGGCAACTCCCCCTTCCCCATAACTCTGGCTTCCCCGAATCAGAGCCTTGTCTTGCCTTGACAGATGCTTGTAGTTACCAGGCCCTTAACTTAGACTGTTAAGAGTTGCGCATGGTCAAAACGGTCTCTCCACCAGCGGTCGAAGAAGGAGGCGTAGGATATTCGAGAGGTTGCCTGTTTCATCACTATACACTGTAATTTACCGGATCAATCAAGTTGACAAAAGAACAACATGAATTCTGACAAGAAGAAAGAGAAGCTCAGTTTTTGTGCCAAGGTTGATAGGCAATGTCGCAGCTTTGCCCAATTTGCTTACAATAAAGAAACTGGGGAGGTGATGGGAAGGAGTAACAAAAGCTGGGGTTTGTTGAAAAGTTATTTGCACTGTTAATTCTAGATGCAGCAACAATATCGCATTTACTTATCAGTGTAGTGATATTAACGTATTTTTTTCTTTTTCAGCGAAGATTGGTTTGTTCTACTTTGCATATTACAGTTTTCTTGCTGCTTTCTTCTCAAGCTGTTTAGCCGTCTTTTTGTCAACGCTCAACGATCCCGGCAAAGGCGGTCCTAAGACGATTCAATTTTTAGTTGGCGATACGGCTCCAGGTTTGAAGTTATATTTGCTTGATATTTCTAGCTCTTTGTAGGCCCGTGTCAGTTCTATAGCCACATTTATGATGCACAGCACTACCTTAGTGCAGCAACATCTGCTCTCCTACTAAGTAATTAGCATTCAGTGGTATTAAGGCGGGCTTTACTAAGTTATTCTGACTCTTCATTTGATTTTCTATCGCAATTGCAGAGTTGTGTTTGCAGGGTCGCTATGGCAAATGAAGTAGCTTTGCATGATGAGTGTACGACTTAGTTCAACTTTATGCCAGTTTGATGGGCCGCCTACTATCCACCTTATTTGACATTTGCGCAACTGTTGATAATTATGAGGTATTGCAAAGATACACAGCTGTTGTAGAAGTTTAAAAACGTTCGTGTCACATTTAGCAAGTTATTCGTCTCGCTAGCAAGTGAAAGTTGATAGGCATTTTGACAGTGAGTATAACCCGTAAAGCGTAGAGTATTATGGAGCATCATGTTACAGCCATAATGATGTCACAATTCACTAGTGAAAATATGTTCTTGATAGGGAAAATTATAATGGTTAGATCAAGGGTCAATGTGGCTTTGGCCTATCTGTAGCTATTTGTCAGTTGTGCAAGCCCTAATATCTATCTACCTGTCTATCCATCTATCAATCTATTTATTGCTATATCTATCTATCTATCTATCTATCTATCTATCTATCTATCTATCTATCTATCTATCTATCTATCTATCTATCTATCTATCTATCCATATATCCATATATCCATATATCCATATATCCATATACCCATATACCCATATATCCATCTATTAGTGCATAATATTGCATACTGTATATACATTTGACTGTACTTAGGCATCACATAGACTAGATTTCACATATAGTTACCTTTAACACTGTAGACAGGTAAATGAATAATGACAGCCTTTGGATCTAATTTCAAAATGTAAATTATATTTATTGAGTTAATGTTTGCCTAAGGTCACAACTATAGTGTCAAAATTCAGATTCTCCACAGATATCATGGCTGATTTTAGGTTTTCTATCTCTTCTACTGCACAGTGTACCAGCTGTAGATATTACATGAAATAAAAAGATAACTGGATGTACATCATTGTCCAGTATAGTTTTAGCTATGAAGATATAACTTGAAATTCACATTTTTTAGGCCTGACAACAATACCATCAGCACAAAATTTAAAGAGATTCAATGCAAGACTTATTGGAAATGGAAATGATGTTAAGAATTATTTGGATGGTATTAGCTCCATTATGTCATTTTTATTTGAAGAAGTATTTAATGATCATCAATGTTGTTATGTTAAAGATTCTAAGATTAATTGCTAACCTTGTTGTGTGGACTTCATTCTGTTATCATCAGTTGAAATTAAATGGTTGTAGATTTTGAGATAGTGAGTGTTCGATCCTTAGACCATATTTTTGGAAGGTCTTCCAAGTCACTTGAATACTAAAACCGTGTGGATGAGTAAATGCATAATTTTTGTATTCTAAAATAAAGGTGAAGTATTTAAACAGTAGATTTGGTTTATATGTTTGGTACTTCTACATGGACTCAGTGTTGAAACCAAAACCTTTTTGGCAAGTTTATATAGACTAATGTATTGGCCATGTGATCAGTTAGTCTTATTACTTTCTAGTTTATTCTAGTTATTTTTCTTCTTTCTTAAGGTTTTAAAAATCCAGGATATACTGGTCCGGAATGTCTAGGTGACAGCTCACAGGAACTTTGCAAATTCAATGTTAGTCGCCTGGGAGATTGTGGAAAGGCTCCTTTTGGATATGCCTCCACAAATTATACTTGTGTTATTATCAAGTTGAACAAGGTAAGAGAAAAAGCATAGTATAAATTGTTTTATAGTAGTCAATTTAGGTAGATATTAGAGCTATTCTTATAGTTGCAATTTGCCAGGAAAGCTGGCCATATAGATAGATGATGTTGGAACTAGCTGCCTTAGAGCATGGTTTATGTCATAAGGAAACAGGTGATTCTTTAAGCCATTAATTTTGTATATATGTTTTTAATGTCTTTTCTCATCTAATTCTATTAGTTTATTATCCCACTCTTAGTGATACCTATCTTAGTTGTAGCAACAGCTTTCAGTGTATGTTTAGAGTGGCATTGGTTTTGGTGAAATTATTTATTAGGGTTTTCTGGTTTCAAGTTTGTTCTATCTTGTTTTCAGGTGTATGGTTGGAAGCCAAAAAGCAATCTTGCATTAAATTGCTATGTAAGCTACAAATTTTGCATTGTTTTGCATATCTCTTATCCATTTTACTTGTTTGTGCTCAACTGATTTCAACTGCTCAACTGATCAGCTTATTTCAGTTCGCCTGTCGGTTGTTATCTAACATTTCATTGTCTGACAAGTGTCAGACAAAAAGGCATCCAGCATGCTAAAAGAATGTTCCTGCTTTTTCATGCTTTCATGAAATATATAACCCTTTACCAGTACATTGGTTTTTTCATGTTACAAAATGAGATCAGCATGACATCAGAAAATTTCTAGGCGTGCTACAGTCTTACCTTGTTCTTTGCTAAATCAGGAATTTATCAAAAATTGCCCTTTTTGATATTATTTCTTAATGACATTATTTCTTAATTAAAAACTTGACTTCTTGCATATTTCCACCTCTTGGCCCACTGTGCAGGGGTGGGTCAGAAATATTTCTATAAGGAGGGGTCAGAAATGTTTCTAATTAAAATTAAAATCTGATTAAAATTTGACTGTCAATTGTGCTTCCATAAAACAACATCCATTTAGTGAAACAAACACTATCATTTGGGAGAAGGAAAAGTGCTTTATCTCAAGGAAAAAACTTAAAATGATTTTTCATTCCTTGAAATATAATAAATGGGGGGGGTCTTAGTAATCTCTGGGGTTTGGAGAAAACCTGAAAATTAGTCAACATAGCCCACTGCCCTGTTAGGAACCCAAGAGTATATATAGCTGTCTTGTCATTGAATATATAGTCAGTGACAGTGTTTTCGGTCTTGTCAAATTTGTATCTTATTTTGTGTGCTGTTTAATCAGGTGCAAATCTTATATGTATATACATATATTGTCTTGCAAACTTAAAAGCATTGTCGTGTTTTTTCGCCTTATATCTACTCATATATATATATATATATATATATATATATATATATATATATATATATATATATATATATATATATATATATATATATATATATATATATATATATATATATATATATATATATATATATATATATATATATATATATATATATATATATATATATATATATATAAGTCAGAAATGATGCGAAAAAACACGACAATTGATTTCAATTTGTAAAACATGTTTCGGATTTACTCAAATCCATCATCAGTTACTGAAATTAACAATGAATACTAATAGAATATACGTTGTAAAGTCAATCGAAGATCAAGCGAAAAAACTATTCGAAAAAAGAAGAGAACAAGAACCGTTACACAAGAGTTAGAAAGCTAATGATAACCGGATAAAGGAAATGGAGTTGTTATTTTAAATAAGACAGATTACATCAAAGGTATTAGTGACATATTAAATGATAGCCATAAATTCAAGGAACTTACTATTGATCCTACTATAAACAGGGAGGGTAAGCTACAACGTTTTCTTCGGGAACTTAAAAAGAAAGGTAAAATTGATGCAGAAATATATAATAACGTATACCCATCAGGCTCACAACCTGCGCTTATCTATGGTCTTCCTAAAATGCACAAGATTAAGTCTTCAACTGAAATACCACCATTTCGACCCATTGTATCCTCCATCAATACCTATAATTATCGTCTAGCTAAATATCTTTGCACTCTTCTGAAACCTCATTTACCTACCACATATACTATTTCTGACACATTTTCTTTTGTCCAAGAACTCGGCACTATCAATCTTTCTAATAAATTCATGGTTTCTTTTGATGTTGCTAGCTTATTTACTAATATTCCCCTCAAGGAATCTATTGATCTCGCAGTTTCTTATATTACAGAGGGAAACGCTAGTCTCAGGTTCTCCAAAGCTGAACTTACTAAATTGTTTTCAATTGCTACTTCGCAAACCCATTTTCTTTTTAATGGAAAGGTGTTTGACCAAATAGATGGTGTTGCCATGGGCTCTCCACTTGCACCTGTGTTGGCTAATCTCTTCTTAGGACATTATGAAAATATCTGGCTTAACAAGTATCATGGTCCTTCTGTTCTTTTCTATAGACGCTATGTTGATGACACATTTTGTGTGTTCAACACTGAAAATGAAGCTTTATCCTTTTTTGAATTTCTTAACACACAGCATCCCAATATCAAATTTACGATGGAAAAGCAAGTTAATAAGATTTTGGCTTTCCTTGATGTCTGCATTGATAATAACGATCCGTCTTGTATCAAAACTTCAATGTATCATAAAAAGACTTCCACTGGATTACTTACTAACTTCTTCAGCTTTACTTCTTTTTCGTACAAAGTTGGGCTTATTCGCACTTTGGTGGATAGAGCTTACAAAATCAACAATTCTCTTCTTTCCTTTAATAAGGATGTCAAAAAGTTGACACATATATTTAAAAAGAATCAATTTCCTGAACATTTAATAAATAAAGTAGTTAGTACATATCTTGATAAAAATAATACTTCTGCATTATCTGATAACAATGACACAGTCTATTTTAGGCTACCATATCTTCCCTTTTCCAATTTTGCTCAACGAAAACTCCGTACATTGATCAAAACATATTGCAATAATTTAAAGATTAAGCTAGTATTTTCTTCCTTTAAGATTAAAAACTTAATCAGGGTAAAAGACTTTGTGCCTAGATCGCTACGTTCTTGTGTTGTCTATAAATTTACTTGTGCGGAATGTAATTCCGTATATGTTGGTGAAACATCCCAACACATATCAACTCGTGTTCGTGAGCATCTTTTCTCAGATAAGAATTCTCATATATTTAAACATCTCCAAAGTTCTGATGCCTGTAAAAATGCTTGTAATGAGACCTGTTTTAAAGTTATAGATTCAGCTAGAACACACTATCAGCTGAAGATTAAAGAGGCTCTGCATATTATGTGGGAGGGACCCAGCCTTAATAAACAGGTTCAGCACTATAATTTCTCATTAGCTTTCTAACTCTTGTGTAACGGTTCTTGTTCTCTTCTTTTTTCGAATAGTTTTTTCGCTTGATCTTCGATTGACTTTACAACGTATATTCTATTAGTATTCATTGTTAATTTCAGTAACTGACGATGGATTTGAGTAAATCCGAAACATGTTTTACAAATTGAAATCAATTGTCGTGTTTTTTCGCATCATTTCTGACTTACTTATTGTGAGAAACTTTGGAAGAATATATATATATATATATATATATATATATATATATATATATATATATATATATATATATATATATATATATATATATATATATATATATATATATATATATATATATATATATATATATATATATATATATATATATATATATATATATAGTTCGCTAATTATTTTTCTAAGGTATTGTTTCTATTTATGTGTTTCCATTGTACTTATTCAATTTTGGTTATGTATATATGTGCGCTCTGTAAAGTAAAGGTAAAGATTTTTCTGATGAAGCTATACGCGAAACGTTAAACAGTTGTTTTTATTATCAGAGTCTATATATATATATATATATATATATATATATATATATATATATATATATATATATATATATATATATATATATATATATATATATATATATATATATATATATATATATATATATATATATATATATATATATAGACCCTCAAGAAAAAATTCCAACTTTTAAAACGTTTCGGCATAATACAGTGCATATATAACGATAAAAACAAAGGAACAATATCTATTTAACTTAGGAACAATATCTACTTAGATATTGTTCTTTTGTTTTTATCGTTACATATGCACTGTATGTACCGGGAATGTTATAACTGATGAAGGCTTATGCCGAAACGTTTTAAAAGTTGGAATTTTTTCTTCAGGGTCTATTTATGTCTTTAAAAATTTCTTTATGATTGGAGCTATTTGAGTATATATATATATATATATATATATATATATATATATATATATATATATATATATATATATATATATATATATATATATATATATATATATATATTTATATTTATATTTATATCTATATATACATTGTTTTGTCTTAAATGTATCCTTATCTGGAGTGTCCATAATTGAATTCCCACACTTACCTTATACCTTTTGGCCTAGCATTTTTCAAGGTTTATTCTCATTGATGTTTTTAGGGCGTTAAAGATATGGAAATATTGCCTAAAGAAGGTTACTTTGTTGACGGGTTTCCATTCAAAGGCCAATCTTGGTATCAAACACCCCCAGTAGTGCTTAAAATCCCAAAGCCAACAGGGAAATCTGTAGTAAAGTGCACATTGAAAGGTGATGGAATTAAAGTATCAGATGTGTATCAGACCTCTAGAGCTTTTGGTAGAATTGAATTTACAGTGGCACCATGATAGCAAAAAGTATAATGCCTTTGAACTCTTTTGGTGATATAGATTTGAGATGGATTGTACTAGTTTTGTTTGTTTATCATTATAGCACAAGATGAGCAGTACTTGGTTTATATTATTTTTGCTGGCTTCCTTTAATCCTTTATCTGTTTCTCCTCCTTTAGCAAATTTTATTAAGACTTATAAAGCTTTGCATATTTGAATTTAGGAACAAAGCTTGACTGCCACAATTTATGTATACATTATAAGCTCCATCTTGTTTGTCTCAATTTTGAATTTATTTTATAGATTTATATATATTTGTTTTTCCCATTATTATTTGTTTTAGACCTATGAGCTAGTTCATTATATACACTGATAAGTTTACGAGTGATTGATTCATTACCATTTTTGTGTTTGTAGTTTTGAACTTTCTCTCCTTTATCACAAATTTAGTACTTCATGGAACTCCATAGGTAATTGCATGTCCTGATGCTATGTGCAAAAGTTCAAATATATTTCATGTCATGATGTTAAATCAAATGTTAGACTAAACGTTAGATCATTTGCACATGCCTTAACATATACAGACCTGGCCATAAGAATTTAAGTAGGCAGGCAATAAATCACCCTCCTCGTAGGTGTCAGGCAGGTGATTTTTACAGTGCATAAGCTGTTTTGGAAATTTGTTGAGGAATGCACATCTTTTATATAAGAAAAAAAGTTATAAGAAAATGAGGCTCAAAATGCCAAATTCTTGAGAAATTGTTAAGAAAATCACAAGACTCCAGTTGAAAAGTTAACCTTTGTTACTTGTCGGAAATTGATATTAGCTCTTTCTTTGCAAGCTCCTTTGCACAGATCTAAGCTCTTCTTTGATAATCCTGGTTAACAAAGATCACTCTTTTTATAACAAACAATGATAACCTCTTTTAGCCAGTGTACTCCAATAAAAGTTAAGAAAATCCCAGCCGCAATTCCTGGAAAAGTTAAGAAAACTGAGGCTCAGACAAAAAGTGGTTTTCTTATAAAAAAATGTGTATGTAAAAAGAAAGGACTCATATGTCTGAAGGTAAAATCTACTTACATTTGGATAGATATTTTGGTTCAGCTTCAGTCGGTATCCACCATTTCATACTCTAAATGAGTATCAGATGAAAAGGCCTTCTCTGCATATTTAAAGAATTTTGCCACTTCAAGCCATTGTGAAGATCTGTAATACCAACAGACTATTCAAATTGTGGATAGCAAATTGATGAAATCAAAACCCAAGGAGGGTTATTTTTTAGTAAATAATTAATGAATGAGTTTGGTGATGGGTTGCCCACTTTGGGTGATTGAGCAGGGTGTGGAGGTGCACACAGATGATTGCCCACACTTCACAGGCAGCCCTGCATATATGAAATTATAAGAACAAAAAAAATGCACTTTATTCTCTATAAGTTAAAAGGCTCTTATTAAACAGCTTGAATTAACAAAGTTAATTTGTAATATACAGTGACTATGGCTTATCAAGAACTGCATGAGGTTTAGAAGTGTGCAGCAAACATAAACATTTCTGAGAACCCCCTCACTCTTCTCTGATGATGTATTATGTGAATTTGAAAAGTACAACATCATCAAATAAACTGAGTTAGAAAAACCCAACATAGTTGCCAAGTTCTGGTTATCAAATGCTGGAGAATTGGGTGTGGCAGATTTTGCAGGGATGGGGTGGGGCTTTGCCATCACTGCCCTGCAGTTATTATGGAACCCATCAATACATAGTAACATCTAAAATACCAACATAAAATAAGTTGATCAAAACCATAAAAAGCAATGGTTCTAGAAATGATTAATTTTGAATAAGAGGACAGATGAAGAATGTTCATGACTTGCCAAGTTCCTGTATGTTTTCAGATAGAGGACTTTTTATGTTTCTTCAGACTGAAAGGAATGCTGGAGATTTTACAACATTTTACCATTGCTGGAGGTTGGCTGGAGATAGCACTGACATGCTGGAGTCTCCAGCAGGATATGGGAAACTTAGCAACTATACCCCATAAAATCGTATTACAAATTCTATATTACATACAGAAAGCTCAAATATTCACAATCTCTAAGTCTTACTGAAGCTTGAGCCTTCCTTATTCTTAAATTGTTCTTGAATTTCAGAAATTTTGGGCCTTGATATTCCTATGGATAGCCTGCATTCTTATAAAAAGGTGTGTAGTTCATCCTCAGATTATGTCCTCAAAATTTACCTTAAATTAAAAAGAAATATAAGTATAAGAATAGGTATGAATTTAGAGCAACGTTGCCGCCCTGGCTCTAAGATCGAAAACTGGCAAGCTTTGCGCCATCTGAGGAACATGGCAGCTGCACGCATGAGATTGCTACTTTTGAAAATCATCGTCACACAGAGAAGTAGGCATGTGCACGCGCGGAATCTCGTCGAAAACTGCAATACTCTTCAGCGTGGGATTTGCAAACTGCAGATTACGCATTCACGACTGCTTTAATTCCTACTGTTTGACTCGTTACGGCTGTTGTGGATCAATATTCAAAATGGCCGCCAAATAACAAATTTCACTCATTGGTCATGAACGTACAACTACAACCACAAGTGATAGATCTCTGTTTACCACCGTATCAACCTTATCCACTCACGTACTTCTTTGCGAGAAGGTACGATTATTTCTTCCATTATTTTCCTCTGTATTCACTATACAAAGGATTAGTCATTAACAGATTGTTATATATTAGTGATTATTGTGATAATGCTATAAAATTAGGTATGTTGTCCCACTCATTTTGTATTCCACTTTCAAAAGTGGCTCCTTCAGACACTTAGTTTTAGTCCCCTGACTGACATTGTTGCAATACACATGAAGAGTATTATTGGAATTTTGCTGTTGTACTTAACTTGAAAGGGGTGGTTTTAGCTCGGCCCCTTTCAAATCTAACTGGTTTACTATGCTACTACAAAATATAGGAGCCAAACTATTTGCAGAGACACAATAGCAGTTATCATAAACCCACTAGCTTATTTCACTTAAAGATGGGATCAAGCATAGTTCATACTCTCAACTTGCCACTTTATTCATGAGAAAACAATCAACCATGTGCTAACTGGATGACTATAAAAATGCACTAGTTACATATTGCTAGACTGTTCCATGGTTTTAAATTTATAGGTGTGAATTTTTTCATAATCATTTACTCTATAATTTGAATCAAATTTAGAGCCAGAATTAATTTTGAATTTTATACCTGAGAGTTTCAAATAGAGTGTCGTGGCCTATTTTCTCTTGAATTAAGTTGATCGTTTAGAACTTCAAGTAGTTCAATGAGAAGCCCTCTATTCATGATCATATTCATAATCATCATCCATATTTGTATTATTTGTCTTTCCTCCTTTTCTCCAAATCTAGCCTTACTTCCATTGAATAACATTTCAAATGTTTAACACTATTCAAGTGTGGTAAATGTTGACAATTATTATGCATGATAATCAATATGCAATAGTCTCTGAATAAAGTATTTCTGAAATATGCAATATAAAGACCATTTCTACTTTTATTTCTTTGTTTGCTTTTACTAATTCTCATTTAATCAAATGAATATTACATATTTTTGTCCTTTTGTGGCATTATCCAGTTTATTTTCAGTTCCTTATTCACATGTTTAAATATAATGTTCACTTACCACCAAACCAGCCCAACATTTTTTTATAGTCTTCTGGTTATCTCATCCTGCATTGGCTTTTATTTTGATATATCTTCACCTGCAAATTCAAATTAAATATCATAGTTCTTGCTGATAGTCAATCTCTTTTCTCTATGATTGGTATTGAAGCAGTAATATAAGGGTTAGTTCACATTTACATGAGCAAATCACAATTACCACAACATAAGTACTTTGCATTGATGCATTGACATGTTGATGGGCATTACATTGACTTAATTTCAGGAGATTGTGATTCACCATGCAAAAACTCAACATTCAAAGGAGAATTTCCTGTCAACATCTCAACTTATTTGGCATAATGAAAATGCGATATTACACACAGGAAACAGACAATGCATTTTTGTCAAGCTGTAAATTTGGAGACTTCATTCAGGAACAACCTCATCATCAGAATGCCTTCTTGTCTGATAGATTTCTCATACGTGTTTTACAGCGTGTAATGCCTTCTTCAGTTTACAACTCAGTGAAAGATGATCTAATTCATTTTGGATATCGTGTTAGCTCAGATATATGGAAACTTGGACAGGAATGTGGTACTATGGAGCCGTACTTGCACAAAACATCAGCTTGGGGAAAGAGATGTGATGAAATTGTCACTTGCAATGCATGGAAGCTGCAGAAAAGAGTTTCAGCTGAAGAGGGGCTCATTGCCATTGCCTATGATAGAGACTTTCATGAGTTTAGTCGATTGTATCAAGTCTGTAAGTTGTACATGTATTCACCAGCATCTGGTTTATACTCTTGCCCGTTGGCTATGACAGATGGAGCAGCTAAAACATTTGAATCCAATTCTTTGTTACCAGCATATCAAGATATATTCTCACATTTGACAACTAGAGATCCGGAACGGTTCTGGACATCCGGTCAATGGATGACGGAAAAACGTGGTGGGTCAGATGTAGCTACTGGTACTGATACAGTTGCTGTTAAGGAAGATGATACATCATATGGTTTGTACCGGTTGTATGGATACAAATGGTTTTCTTCAGCTACGGATTCTGACATAGCTCTAACATTAGCAAGGATAGCTGATGAAAGTGGCCATTCTGTTCCTGGCACAAAAGGTGTTTCAATGTTCTTGCTTAAAACAAGGGATGAGAATGGCCATCTGAATGGCATAGAGGTTGTCAAACTTAAAAACAAACTTGGAACCCGCCAACTCCCTACTGGTGAGTTACTGCTAGATGGTACAAAAGCAGAGATCGTGTCACCTGCAGGACGTGGGATTGCTTGCATATCGAGTATGCTTACCATAACCCGATTGCACAATGTCATATCAAGTGTAGCAGGTCCAAGGAAGCTGTTAAGTCTAGCGCGAGACTATGCAACAAGACGTGAAGCATTTGGGCAGAAGATTAACGCCCACGCGTTACATATGCAAACGATGGCTAAGATGGAAACAGAAACTCGTGGTTGTGCCATTCTCATGCTTGACTTGGCTCATAAGACTGGCTTAGAAGACTGTAAGTTGATTTCTGATGAAGACTCCATGATTCTTCGCTTGATGATGCCAGTAGCCAAGATGTATACAGCCAAACGAGCCGTTGAGCTAACATCAGAAGGAATAGAATGCTTTGGTGGGCAAGGTTATATCGAAGACACTGGAATCCCTGCTTTCCTGAGAGATGCACAAGTTTTGCCAATTTGGGAGGGTACATCATCTGTCATGGCATTAGACATGCTGAGAGCAATAGAAAAGACAGATGGTGAGGTACTGAAAGCATTTAAAAGTCGTGTTTCTCAGTTGATAGCCACTGCATCATCTAACAGAGAGCTCAGACATAGCTGCAAACAAATTTGCCTGGCGTTGGATGATTTACTTTTATTTGTTCTTAAAGAACAGGGCAAGATATTGGTAGCAGCGAGAGACTTGGCTACAAGTCTTGCACAAGTGTACATAGCTGCTTTGCTTGTAAACCATGCATGTTCATTATGTGAATCAACATCTCATTCAGTTGAAGTTAGTGATATATTGACAATTAGGGCGTGGTTGTACAGAGACCTTGCGCCAGTTGTTACACAGAGCAAGCTTGGAGCATATCAGACAAGCTGTGAAGAGCTTTCTAACTATGTTTATGATGGGTACAGTGAGAATGATCTCATATCCCCAACTTTTGTTAGATAGTTGAATATCTATATTAGAATGATTAATGGCTCTTGAATGGAAAAAGAAAAGCTTTGATTCGTGCGTCCTAAAACATCACCAATTTTCTATGTAAAATACATTGTTCCTGTTTTTAAGTTACTATCTGAAATTGCATGACAGGATGCAAGTTAATTTCCTTTTACAGTTTAGAACGCTATTAAGTTTCGAATCCTTGAACGACAGGATACAAAACATCCTTATACCAAATTTAATGAACGGTCTCCATTGCTTAAATAAACCTTCCTAGTAGGAGATCAGAATTACTGCATCAATCGGTGATAATAATGTGATTTAATAACCTGCTCAGTAGCTGTCTTATTGCATATAGTTTTTGTCTTTTGGGCATATAAGTTGTACGTTGACATGTTCATTTGCAACCCTGGAATCGCATTGACTGCGCATGTAGGACGGGCAGACCTTTGTGTGTATTAATTCACTTTCATGGTGCCACACATGGCATCTTTAGGTACGCTGTTGCAGTAGATGTGTGACACTATGCATCTTGGAAATGAAACACATTGACGCACTCAATAACCCATCTACCCCCTGGACTATAACATTTCCATATTTTACTGCACTACGTTCTACTCTCAACATGGAATGAGCGCTGAAGCTGAAAAAGTAAGATTCTTCATAAACATTCAACTCATGGAAATTTCCACCTATAAAATTCAGCTGCCGAACAACCTAAAAATGAATTGCAGGCAAATAGAAACGGTGTAAAACGCCTTTTAAAGATCAATCATACAGATCCTTTGCAAAAGTAATTGCAAAATGATGCTTATTCATATACCAGAAGGCAATCATACTATGTTTCGCACCGTTTAGAGCCCATACCAAGTAAACAACAAATGTGTAATTGCAAACGTTTTATTTACATCTTTTACGTAAATATTTGCCTACTTCGTTTATGGTCTATTTCATTTATGACTGATTTTTCAGTATGATCATTTATTACGTTTAAAAGAAATGCAAAAGGGTCGTTTTGATGAATTTTTGAAGCTAAATATTCTGCAGCTGAAATTGTAGAAAATAAGCACATATTTGGTTAAGAAGAGACTGTCTTTTGTTGCATAGTAGTAATTGTCTGTCTATATGGCTATGATGTAATTTAAGGCTGTGTGAGTTTGCTCCAGTTTCTCATCAACTCATTAGTTTAAGCTTCATTAGAGAGATAGAGAGAGATTTGGTGCATGAAAAAGTAGCAAAATTTTACTCTAACCATATATGTACAAAATGCGAATAAGCATCTGTGTTAAATTTAAGTTAGCAATGATCTACACTTGAAGTAAACAATGCATGACTATATGTAACTTGAGAGTGTATGAGAAAGAAAGAAGCAGATTCAGAGTTGAAAACACTTTCCCTGCACCTTTATAATGAATAAAGCCTGAGTGTCCCATGAGAATATCATATGGCCTACCATAGAAATAGTGGCCTACTCGACAGACAATTGAGAGGTTTCTTGGCCAGTAAATTGAGGCCAGATTAAGCAGCAAATGCAAAGAGTCCTGTTGGACAGGAATGAATGCTGATATTCAAAGTTCTTGGTGTGAACTTAAAATATAAGTTGAGCCTTGCGTTGTAGAGGGTTTCAGTGACTTTCATGGTCTGTTGAGCATTATTCCTCCAAAGATCTTGAAATGTCGAGACTATGGAAAATTTCTGAGATCTGAAAATTTTTGTGCTTACTGAGCTCTGAAATTCCTTGAAATATTAACGAAAACTATCAGAACTCTGAAAGTATTAGTGATCGAGATCTAGAAATGCATGTACCTAACAGGATGGCAACGATCGACAGCAACAGCGCCAATAAAAACATCTCGAAAGAGATACGAGAATAAGTCAAGTGAAGAACATCCAGATTGAAAAATATTGCGGGTATAGTGATGGAAAGGAAGATGTTTGCAGATACAAGCAGATGAAAAGGAATGTTTTAAAACTGAGTAAAAATGAAATCTGAATAAATGTTAGATAAGCCAAGTCTTGGGAACGATGGCTGTTTTTTTGACAAGGTTTAAGCTTTTAATTTCAAATAATTCTCAAAATGAAACATCAGTCGGAAAGCGCAGCTTTATTATAGATTTTAGAAGTCTCAAAACGCTTTACAATGCATCAACCTGGTTGAAATCTAGAATCATTTGTGATAGGCAAATAGCAGAATGCTTTACTCAGTTCTTTGTCAATATTAAAGATATACTGGCTTTTGAGCCAAATGTAACCATCCCATATTATGTCATATTGCAAGAGCTATTTTTGATGCCCTTTACAAATTTGAATGCCATGGTGCTAGTATTTATTTTTATGTAAAAGAATACACGATATATAAAATCATTCAAGTGTCATCCCGTTAGCTCTCTTTACATCGTAAAGATGAATAAGTAACTCAAATAGTTCAAAGAAATCCAGCAGGATACTCCCATACAAAACAATATTAAAACAATTACAGGAATTTTTGTATTACGAACAATTAACCAATTGGGGCAACAATTGAAGCTGAAATTCTTCCAACATGTAGCTAAAAGTTGTCAAAATACAAACAGCACAATAAATCTGCCAAGTCAAAGAATTGTTATCAATATTGAACAATTTTTACTATTTTTGCTATATCATAATCAAACTCTCCTAGCATAACTCTTGTCGTTGGTTTCCAGACAGCTCGAACCAAACTGACAAATACAAGTGATCTAGAAACATCACGATGCTGGTACAAGTGCATGTGAAAACGATCAATACATCTGGTTCATTAAAGGGCACCTTCTTTCCCTAAATTCTTTTGAATCAATAATCATAATCAGTACATGTAATTTTATTCGTAGTATTTAAATTATATTCATTTTTATGCAGTGAACAGATTTCTGGAGATCTGCAAGGTTCGAGAGTAATTTCGAAAGCCTACTAGGCGCTAGGCTTACCTCATATTAGTATGTGCTTGTAGGGGCATCTTCAGTTTTTCATAGAAGGCTGAAGGTGGGGTTCGAAAGTTAGCGTCGAAATGATGCTAAGGAGTCCGTGATTTATAACTCTGGGTACAGGGGCGGGCTAGAATTTACAAAATGGTCAAAAGTTTCATACCCCTTCAATTTTTGTCTTAAAGTTTTCATACCCTATTGAGAAATAAGAAATAAGTTTCACACACCACTTGCTATCTACCCTGTAAGCATTTCAGGGAAGATTTCTTCATTGCTACTTTTAAAGTCACAATTGACACAATCATCTACTTGAAAGATCACATATAGAAAATGTGTTCTGCAAAATTACTTGCTGGGAAATATTGCATGGAACACCTTTGTATACAGTGTTGTAAATATCATTCTTTGTGAGATTTCTTTGCATAAGGCATACATAAGTTTTCATGAAAAAGTTGATTTATGCTTGAAACTTCATTTAAACAAACAGGTGTGATGAAAGCTAATAAGAGCATTGCAATAACACAGTATACCGCAAAACTTAAATCAGAGAAAAATTGCTATTGGATAAACTCAGACAACTAGATACGTGTACAGTGATCAACTGATAGACTTCTGCAATTCATTGAGTTGATTTTCTTTAGATTTTGTCTCTTAAAGATTTCATATCCCTCAAAATTCTCTATAAAGTTTCATACCCCCTAGGTATCCTAGAAAAAGTTTTCATGCCCTACCCAATTCTAGCCCGCCCTACTACCAAGAGTTATAAATGACTGACCCCTAAGCAAACAGCAAATCGATATATGACTGACCCCTTTATCGCATTGCATAGTAATTATAATGCATAAAGAAAAGTAGAAACCTTAGTCACCACCAGCGTTAGAATGAAGAGTACTAATGAGACAACAAGTTATGAAGTGACCCCCGTGTTAGTGTAATTATAGAGTCTACTTTGAATTTGTGAGATTGCCAGTGACATGCAAATGTTTAGTAATCAGAACCCGTCATACAGAATAAATACACTCTCCTGTTGGGAACCACTCACAAAATAGTCATGTGCAGGTTTCGTTTTGTTTACAGAAATAGAAAGACTACATGAAAAGACTAATTTAGAGCTAAAGACGTAGTTTGAACTGATCGAGAATGTATTAAGGACGGACATTCATATCACGAAATTATCACATGGGAGACCTCTAGCACACAAGTTCACAGCATTGACTGGAGAAGGTATTCAACTGCTATCAGAGATTAATGCAAATAAAGCGGTCATTTGATTTGCTGTTCCTTTTGTGCTGTGGTATCGAAGTTACAACTAGTAACAGTTCTCTAAAAAGTTTTTCACTTGCCCCACTTTGTACTTAAACTATTCGAGGCATACGAAACTTTCCTCTTATCTTTTACTGTATTAAGCTGACGGCGAATATTCTTTACCGATTGTTGAAGTATGATGAGATCTTTACCTCTCTTATATGGCGTGTTTGGCTACTACTATGAAAGATGAATCGTTCGATAGAAATTTCCCATTGCTCAGGAGTGACACCAAGCTCGTATAGTAGCACTGGCATCAATTATGCAACGGCAGTTGGCACATCAATCCTTGTGATTCTTTCAGCAGCATTCTCTTCTGTGGCCAATGCATTGGTGATCATTGTCTTTGTACGCAAAAGACTTCTTAATTTACCCATAAACACATTACTTGCCCACATGTGTTTGACAAATTTCATAGTTGGGACAATTGAGCAGCCAATCTTTGCAGCATTACGTATTACAGAATTGCATTTCATGGAATTATGCATTTTAAAGCAAGTCAGTGCATTTCTGGGCTATTTGTGCGGTGGGATGACAATCTGTACGCTTTGCCTGATAAGCCTGGATAGATGGGTGGCAATAACAATACCATTCAGGTATGAATCTATGGTAACAACAAAATTATGCTTGATCCTAATTGCGTTGTCCTACATGCTTTGCACCGGTATGGTTCTCTTACACAAGTTTGGTGTACTAGCAACAAATTTATATTATATGATGGTGTCATTTTTCTTAATTCTCTTAACAACTCAAGCACTGATCTGCTACGCCAAAATCTATAAAATAGCGAGAAGCCATGAGAGGAGGGTCGATTTAACCAGAAGAGTAACACAAAAATCGACAATTTCAACCAAGAATGAAATCGAAACATTCACACTGGAATCTGCAAGGGAGGGAGCTATGAAAAACAAAGCAGTGAATACCATGTCACAAAGACGTAAATCAATAACAGTTGTGTACATGGCTCTGTTCGTAGTGATCTGTTACTTGCCAAAAGCGATGATCATGCTTGATGCTTTTCTATTTCGAAAGAAAGACTCTCTCTCTTATGCTGCCTTGAAATGGTCGGAAACTCTTTTCCTAATGAACAGTACATTCAATCCACTTATTTACTGTTTGCGAATGGCATACATTCGCACTGAAATATGGAAAATGCTTGAAACTCTGATGACTAAGCTGTCAAGAAAGTGAGACCAGTTAAAGGAACTGACACTCAAAGATGTCAATAACTTATATATATATACACAATACCTAAGTATGCATTTATGAATATAGCACAAAATTCAGGTGCTAATGTCATATTATATAATATATTATATCACAGTCATATCATAAAGCATAATTACATATTTTATATATTCAATTATATGTATATAACTTTAAAATGTAGTGAAAATTCCCAATTATTTCATTGCGTAATAATAATGGTTATAGCCTTTATTATTTTCTGCTCTCGTATATACCCATCAATC